>APFE030840736.1:0-15247 GCA_000404065.3 Pinus taeda | reverse complement strand
GACGCAAATAATTACAGGCTCTCGATGCAACTGGGGCATTACAGGCTCTGGATGCAACTGGGGCAAAGACCTTACCATGAAGAAGCATTTGAACTGGGCAGGTGCAAGTTGGGCCTTCTTCCGTTGTCTTCACAGAAACTGTGCGAAGGCTATCCTGGAAGGAGCGTGGAGAGAAAAGCCTTTAAGTAAACCGTTTAAGTAGCCATGTGGGTAGCCAGGTGTAGCGGGGTAGCCAGGTGTAGCCAGGAACCTGTGGATGGTTATATGTTCACATATACCACCATGTTCCTCACTGTTTGAACTAACATTTAATTTCCTCAACTAATACTAACATTAATTTACGCTGTAGGATTTACAAGTTTCAAAATATCACATAAAGAAAGAAGATAACCTATTGTTTTAGCTTCGGTTCAGCTTCGGTCAAGCTTCGGTCCTCGGGAAGAGGCCAAATAACACGACTAATAAATATGTTGCTGAGAACTTGGGTTATCGCTAATAAAAGCAAGTAAAAGCAAGTAAAAGCAGCTAAAAGCAGCTAAATTAATGCTATGTCCATCGTGATCGATTACTATAGTCCCATGCCTGAAGGCAGGGACTAATAAAATAAAAGTGGTGGAGAAAAATAAGTTATAGGGCCGAAGTTACTTTTACAAAATTATTAGAGAGAGGAGATGGCTAATGCTATCCACAAGGAGATAGGAGACAACGTCAGCTTCCACCTCGAAGGAAAGTGTCAGGGCTGCGACCTCTTCAACCACTAAAAATACAATGTATTGGATTGCTTTTATGTGGAAATTTGTGTAGGCATTTTCTGCCAATCCCTGCATACACATCAAAAAACCATTCATTTCTTTGTATGCAAATCAATCATGACATCAAGTACAGATGACATTAATGCCTAGACCAGCGCACGCAAGTTTTTGACGTCAAATTTCTTCTCCTCTTCTTTATTAAGTTAATGGTCACAGTCTGGTTACATACAATAGTATTTCATATCCAGCTATTTTACTTCCACCTCCTCTTCATGCCACTCTGGTCTATGGTCATGGTCTGTATAATAATATTTCATCTCCACTTGTTCCTGTGATTGTTCCGGCTGGTACTCCAATTCATTTCCATGGTCCCTACAACAACATTTCATCTCGAAGTGAATCACGAATGTTTTATCCTCAAGAGGAGGGGTTTCCTAGACCGATATTTCCACCACCTCCTCCTCATCATGATCATCAGGAAGAGGGAGTTACCCGGCCTAAACATAATCAGGAAGAAATGCATTCATCAAAAAGAGCATTGCATTGCATTACTCTTACCCCATAGTTAACAGGATTCCTGCTACAGAAAATGATACAGTTTCCATTGCATTACTGGTTTAGCCTAGAAAATCTACGGGAAGATAATTTTCTGAAACGGAAAATGGATGCAGAGGGCTGGATACCCATTTCACACATAATCACATTTCCTAGTGTGAGTATCATAAGAAATTACTGCATTACATTATTATACATAGTGCAGTTTTAATTACGAAATCAATACTGGAATTGGGGCTAATCTATATATATATATATACGCAAATCGATGGATAAGTGCATGATGCAGCTAACAAATATTGAGCACATCAATCTCTCTAGTAGCAGAGAGTCTGTTAGATTCACCTTACGTTGACATTAGGGTAAGCATGCATGCCTACTTTTATTTCCGTTTTTTTTTTTGTTTTTTATATCTATTTTATTCTCCTATGTAGATTAAATAAAATTTAAAAGTAAAATAATTATAACACAAAATTCTAAATAATTTGTTCATATAAAAAATATGCACATCAAGAAATTAAATCCCTCTATAACTTTCTATTGAGTATAGATCAAAAAATACACTGCAATTACAATTAGCAATGACATACTGCACTTTTAATTAACTAAATCAATTAACTGATATCGGGCTCTTATATATATATATATATATAGCTAGGAAAATGCATGATTGTACTAGCAAATATTGAGTACATCCATACTGCATTACAATATATACAATACACTTTTAATTACTAAATCAATAACTGATATTGGGGATTTAATTTATATATATGGATAAATGCATGATGTAGCTAGCAAATATTGAGTACATCCATTTTAATTAAAGTATGCATGAAAAGAAAGAATCGAAAGTACTTCTATCTTCTTGTTTTCTTTTCAGGAAAAATTAAGGATAAAGTTACTGTGATGGTTCTTTGCATAAAAGAAATTTTATGCGTTCTATATGAAGAAGCTGCCTAGACTCTAGAACATATATTGGAAAGGTAGAGGACACCATGAGGAAGAGAAAACACCGTCAATCGAATGTTCGGTACACTAAACAAAAATTGTTCAATTCAAAATCACACTTAATGGTTGACTTCAGTGGTGGGAGGTTATGTGAACATAGAAAGATCAAAATTGAATTCCAAATTGAATTCCATATTACCCTTTTAGGTCACCGTGAGTTGGCAACAGAGGGATGGTTTTGGAAAAACATATTCTACACAAAAACTATTATACGCTAAATTCCATAGTCACAATAATAAGTAAACAAGGGACAACTTTAGGGAAGGTTTTATAATGACACCATTCCCTTCACTGCAACATAACAAATTTAACTTGACAACCGACATGGGACAAGGAAGCGAGGAAGAAATACACACACAATAAACTATAGAGAACAATATGATGTATTAAATAGTAATGCAGGAAAAAAAATGAGGGATTTAACCTATTTCTTCATACCATCAAACTCATAAACCAAAGTCTAGAAAAGAGATGCATCTCATTGATAATGATTAAATTGAAAATGAAAATACATGTACGCTCCATGACGGAGTAAGATGGAAAAACATTAAATGATCGGAATGGGTCTTTTCTCCAAAAATAATAAACCTAGGTCTTAATAGGTGAAAATTAATAGTGACCAGGAAGAAGTAATACATTTTGGGTAGCTTAAGAAATATTCTCAAAATTAGAGCTTAACTTAAATAAATGAAAGAAAGCGATAACTTAATCACCAAACTAACAATCATAATCGCACGACCAAGATAACGACTCTGGAGCCATTCATTACAAAAAAAATTCCAGTCAAACCCTTAAAGAACTTCATTAAGTCAAAATATGCATCTTGGTAGCAATAGTCTCAAATGGGATTAGCTAGAGGAGCGAGTAGAGTCTCGACTATACCCATGTTGAATGAAGGGTTTAACACTGCGGAGGAGAAAAATGTAGACCATAATAAACTGCAGGCACAAATTTGAAGAAAATGAAATAAATTGAGTTCTAACAGTGTGCCATTTGAAACAAACTGAATTCTAGGAGTTTATGGCTTGCGAGATAAGTAAGCCAGAATGTAGAGTCCTGTAAAAACAAAGGACATGAAGTTATTAATAAGCATGAAAATCATAAATCAATACTGTTACTGACTAAAAGGAAGAGATGTAAAGACAGGAACTACCACTGATATAGGGTTACCTTAAAATCAAACTTTGAGCACTATCTGACTCCCAAGTTGTTGCGGTGTTAATGCGAGCATGTAGTTTTCAGGCTCCAATGGGGGACAAGGAACTAGAACTTGATATAGAACACAGTTGATGTGAGAGGTTACAGAGCAAAACCCTACCACAACGAACCCCAGGAATGACCGACTGGAGCGAAGGGTAGGTCCTTCGGTTACGCTAACCACAGCCAGAAACCGATAATCATTAGATGAAGGTGTGGCATGGTTGGCGACATCAACGTTTCCAAGTGGCACAAAGGAAGGTTCGAAAACTTGGGGTTAGTTGGCCACCAACATCAAAATAATTAGAATTATCTATATAGTTCTAACTACTTCAAACATATGATCCTCAGTGTAATAATTGTCTTTGTAACTTTTAAATATAAGATATCATATAATGTTTCCAAGTGTATAAGTGTATGGAAATTAACTGCATTATGTACCAAGGTAAATAATGTTATTTTTGTTATCTAGTTTTGAATGTGATAAATAAAAAAGTTTTTATGGTTAAAACTTTTGAAGTAGTTTTATTATTTTATATTTTTATTTTTTGGTAATTATTTTTGTTAATCTTTCCTTGAAATCCAACTAGATTTTTTTTACTTTTTTGAAAATTTAAACATTGTCTATATAGACAAAACTTTAAAGATTTATTGAGTTTTTCTTCCAATTTTACAATTTAAAAGAAAATTGCAACCTCAAAAAATTTGATTGTTTTCTAGGAAATGTGAATAAATTTGTACATATTAATAAATTAAAATTAATCTTCATTATAAATGGATTAAGATCTAAATAAAAATTATGGCTCACCCAAAATAAAATTCAATTTACTATTATAAATAATATATTGATTACCGTTTTTAAATACTTTGATTACTGTTGTTAAATATTTTCATTTACTTTGAATAAGTGTTTGAGCATAAGAATTTAATTACTTTAAATAACATTTTAAGCATAAGAATTTAACCAAAAAGTGACATTGTGCAACCATAAGTCGACTAAAACATTACCAAAACTGAATTTGCTCGCTGCCATGTTTCCTACCAAATTAACTTATTCTGAATCAAATGGACACTGAAAATTTCAAAATCACGCACCATGACCTCAGCCGACTGTTGCCATCCATGAATGACAAAATAGTTACATCGCAAAGATTTGATTGCACAATATTTCACGTACCTCTAATTTGTCAAATAATCATGTGAAAGAAAAAAGGTTGCGGTTAATGTCATGATTTCTGACCTTTCCATTATAAAGGAGATCGGAGTAACCTGTGGTCAATGCCAATCTCAACGCTGCTCGTGACGATAGTTACAGATGGCCATTTCAACTAGACAAAAAATGGTTTTATATACACAGATTGGATTGATTTATATATTTAAATAATTAAAACAGAATTGAAACGATAGATTTAATATAATAAAAATGTCTATCGATTTAACAAATTTTTTTTCAACAAATTTTGGTGGGAATGTTTGAATTATTTTTGATAAAAATCTCTAACCACCTAAAATTTTGAAATTTGATAATTATAATTCAAATTTTCGAAAATTTTTATCAAAATTTTTCGTTCTAATTTATAATTTTTTTAGAATAAGCGTTTTATTTTTAATTTTTCTTGGAATTGATGTCATAGATATAAATGCCTTTGATCAAGAGCACGTTAGATCATCTTCCGGATTGCAACACGATGCACGTGAGCTCAGCCTGTGCATAAATTTAAATTATGTTTGTTTGTAATCTAACTATTTGCAAGGCTTTTGGGTTATAAAGGAGTTTGGCAAGAATCTATTGGATAGACAAGTTTGATTTATGAATTTTGTAATGTAGATTGTTTAGTGTGTTTTTTAAAAGTGATTTTAAATAATAAAATCATCTGACTAAAAATTATTTTAGGTAATTCAACTCAAATTAAAATATAATTTATAACTTAATATATATTCAACACTAACATAATGTTGAATTTTTAATATAATATAAATAGTTTTTTTTTTAAAATATATTTTATAAATAAATATTTTTAAGTTAGTTGTCCTTTTTAACAATATTATTGTAAGGTGACTTTAAATGTTTAGTTTTTAATTGCAGTTTCAAATGTGTAAATGGTTTGAATGATTTGAAAGACTTATAAAAAATTATACATAACAACAACACATATAAATTAGGCATATTATGATTTGTACAAAAATATTATAATTCAAAAAACCTAATTCAATAATAAATTTATTATTTTTTAACTTAAATGCATCAAACTCTTCTAAAAGTTTTATTTACATGTAATATTCACAAGAAACCACCATTAAACCACTATTCTTCATCTGACAATAGTGGCTATTTCACGAGTCTAGTTACTTGAAACCCATTTTAAAATTTATTGGGAAAATCCATAGGATTCAATCCATAAAGCTCCCATGCTCTCCTCCCTATCACCTATCTTTATATATAGAGTTTACCAATAAAGGTATTCATGTAACACGAGGTCTTATAGCCATATACCAATGTTCATTCAACACCATTGAAACAACTTTTCTTTTGTTGTTGTCTTAGCATTTATATTGTCATTCTAGGTCTTATAGCCATATACTAATGTTCATTCAACACCATTGAAGCAACTTTTCTTTTCTTGTTGTCTTGGCACTTATATTGTCATTCTTGACCTCCACACAATCCAAACGTTTCATCTCAATGTACAACTAATTACTTCAATGACTATTCCAATGCCTTAGGCCATTTCCATGAGAAAAAATCCACACATGAACAACTATTATAATACCCCTCCGTTTATGCAATAATTGTTTCATTTTCAGACTGAATTATATTAGTCTGCATGGTGGAAAAGCCATGATTGGTTTAGTGAAAGAAATATAGTAAATACTTATGTAATAAGCAATTTTTATTAATAAATAACAAGGGTTGGAATTACTTGGGAATGTGAGTAAAATATTCTTCCCAAAGAAATAGAAACAAAAATTCATTAGAGGATGAGATTGAGATAAATCTTCCATGATAAGGACTCCTACATAAGATTTAATGGATAGGAGAGAGAGAAAAATCCATTAAATCCCATGACTTGGAGAAAGATGCTAAGCATGGGTAAGAATAAAGCACCGGGGGAGAGAAAAATGAGATTTAAAGGAAACACCTTAGGCAAGTGGAGTTTTAGAACCAAAAAAGCGAGACATCTTTGAAGGAAAAATTGATTATGGAAGAAAATGTATAAATTATCTACTCAAGGGATCAATAGGGGTTGTTGATACCCTAACAAGTACATATCAGCTCGAGGGTGAACTAGAGGATTTCAGTTCAAGTTTGGGTGGAAATGGTATAAAATTCCCAAGTGTTCCCCTCACGACGATGCTAGTTAGATTATCTGTTATTTTATTTTATTTTATTAATATGAATAGTTATATGCAGATGTTGTATCTAAAACAATGTCATTATAAGTTTAATTTGCTTGAAATTTGATTCTATTGCTAAGATGCATGTGTTCTGTCATTATAAATTTAATTTGGCTTGAAATTTGATTCTACTCCTAAGATGCATGTGTTCTATCATTATAAATTTATTATTTTTTAAGAGAAACATATGGATTTACAAATTAGTTGACTACATATGATAGCCATTTGAATCTTAAATGTTGATGTTTATGATTGTAATCAGGCATATTAGTGCTAGGATCAAGTATCTAAAGGGTTTTTATTTCTTTATTGTATATGTTCCTAAGTATACAAGGGTATAGGAAACTGTGCAAACTATTTCGTTATGTGTATAAGAGGTAATAGTTAGAAGAGTATAGAGGACAAATGAAAAAAACAATATATAATAGAAAACAGTTAATGAATCCGAGAGGGATAATTGCAAATTAAATATCGAAACTGAGTTGTAAATTCCTCGAGTAATGCTTTAGAACACAAAGAAATTTTAATCTCAAGTGGGATATAATTAGCATGACTCTAATTCTAGTGGTCAAGCATAGAGACAAAATAATACAACATGCAACCTGTAAAAAATTCACCCAATTACTAACTACTTAACAAGTTATATTATAACCAAGATACTAAATTTGTATATAGCTTAGTACTATTCATCTGTAATAAGATAACAAGCACATCTTTTGAAATGAAACTAGTAAATAAGCTATATGTGAGAGGATTACTAGAATACAAACAAGATAAAACTATTTCTTTTGTCTTTACACATAATTTACTAGTAGAAGGAAAAATGGAGAATTATTGGAATACAAACAAGATAACAACTATTTATTTTTCCTTTTCATAGAGTTGACTAGTAGAAGGAAAAATTGAAAATTACTAGAATACAAACAAGATAATGACTAATTCTTTTGCCTTCACACATAATTGGCTAGCAGAAGGAAAAATCAAGAAGTACTATACTACATGAAGAACATATAAGGGTACAAATAACGAAGTAGTAAATTAACAAATAAGACACATGAATGGATATATATATATATATATATATATGAAACTCTTAACTCACATATTACATCACTGTTTAACAAGGAAGAAACAAAACCACCCTCGAGCAGGTCATAACAAAAAAAAATCACTAAGGAGAAGTTTTATTGAGTAGCGCTCAAGGAACAAACTATTCCGACTACTGGAATACACAAAAGGAATTTTATTGTGCGAGGACTACCCTTTACAATACATTAAACATATGTCTGAACCCATAGCAATTAATGACTCTAGAGTTATGAGTTTTAAAACAAAATAGCAGATTACAACTAAACTAGGGCTAGTATCTACAATCTAAAGGAAGAAACCAAAGACAAAATTCCCCTGATTCAGGGAATTAACATCTAAATTTCCATAAGGCATGCACTGCGAGTAATTCACAATAGCACCGACTTCCAACGAATCTTAGTAGAACATTGTACTGAATCTAACCCTAGAAAGGGAAAATTAACTAACCTGAAAAATCATAGTGGCCGAATATCAATGCTCATTGTGTTTTTCTAACTGCACATGGAAGAGTTACTACAAAGAGTAGTTAATACATGCAATATAGAAGAGATATGGTATGAGTATCCTATGGTTCGAAGTTTGAATTTATAGGGTAAAATCATTACAAGAGAATTCAAGCTCATACCTATCTAGGAAAAGTAGTACATGCTCCCATCTATACATAAACAAGAGAAGTAACCCTTTTTAGACACTAGTGAGGACTTTCCAAACAATAGCAAGTTTGAAAGGGTAAGTGTAAATATGAAAAAAAGAGATGACCCAGTGAGAATTTTGTTACAGGAACCTGAACAAGAAAACAAAATAGGCATTGTGCCATAAGAAAAATAGAAAAAAAACCCAAAAATGCCCTGAAGCATTTACCTTATATTCTCCTTTGAATTCAGGGTCACCAAATCAAATTAGTTCTTTTTTTCGTCGCTCCCTATACAAGAAAGGAAAACAATAATGGAGCCAATCACATTGACTACGAGCACAATAATCTTGTAGTAGAGGAAACAATAAATGGGAGTGAAGACGAGTGAGATAAAAATACCAATATTTACCTTAAGGCAAATGCGATGAAATGGAAGGAAAGGGTCCTCAATATGGGCATCCCACTTGGAACCAGAGTAAGAGAAACATGATGTCATTAACTTGGAAGAGATATAAAAAATTAAATAAGTTATGAGAATGAGTTTACAAGGAATGCCATAAAAGGGAAGTGAAATTAACTAGCAAATAATTTTTTTTTTTTTACCTGTAGAACTTGGAAAGGGACAAATGTGAAGGTTAGCGAAGTATTCCCTACTTCCATGACCTTTGTGCACCACTGACAACCTATAAGTTGAGGAATGGATGAAGAGCGATGCTGCAATGACACCATATGCAGCAGGCGGCAAAGGAAATGGCCTACTTACCAAATGTGTACGAAATATAAAGACTAGGGTTTGCGTAGTTAGATACCATCCCTTGATTTCCATCTTCTCATCTCAGCCATTGAGGTGTTGCCAGTGTAGTCACATTCACTCCATATGAAGGAGGAAGATGTGGCAAGAGAGGATTGAACACTTAATTTCCTAATGCAGAGCAGAATAGGTGGCATTAAAAACGTTTTGGTTTTCGTATAATCAAATGTCAAGGGTGATTAAATACAGACTTGTGAAACTTAATTTATGCTATGACTTCAATGGTATACATAACAAAATATCTATGTGCATTCTCCGGTTGATTAAGTAGTTGATTCAACAATTGATTCCTGAGAATTCCACGCAGTTTCTTCTGTTTCGTTTGATTCTTTTTGATTCTGCATTTGGATTAAAGCATCTGGCACCCGGACCATCGGTAAGCGAGCGTGATGCCATGGATATGACCAGACTCTACAGAGCCATATCCTACAGGATAAGACCCTACATGATAAGACCCTACCTTCTCTTACCATACAATCATGGGTAAGATAGGTTAGCGAACAAAGGGCTCCGAAGAAAATGCCAAACGCTTCGGTCCAACGAGAATGATGAGACACAACGAAATGACAAGATAAGGTGCCCCGGGAGTTACAAAATCACAGAGAGGTGCCCCTTCACATAACCTCGCATACTCACTCATAGATAGACATAATATTAATATCGTAATTCCTATCACGAACTATAGGTAAACATAAGATTATTGATCAAGGGGTGTATACCAACATTAGTATTATGCACTTTCATGTGTATATTAAAAATAAGAATGAGGCTTAAATGTTAATTGAAGGTTAGGGATAACGTTATGTTGTATTAAGCCTACAAATATTAAGGAGTGGAGTAAATAAAAGAAATGTATACCTATCATTAAACTCATAAGAGGGGTATGGTTTTGAGCATTCATAACAAATACACTATCCACAACATATACATTGGAAAACAAGAACATACATAATGGTAGGAGTACTATTGACACTTACACATATATAATTTGGGCCTTAAGGAACCACCACAAAAATAAGTAGAATTATGTAGGCTTGGAAAGTTGAAGTAAGTAATGTAGAACTAATATTTGATTATGTTTGGAATAAAATGTAATAAAGTGACATGACTATAGCAGAGTGGAATAGGATCCCCCTCCAACCATCACTGAAGGTGAAGACCTATATGTTGAGTTGGGAAATGGGGCTACCACATCAACTTCTCAATTTATGCTTGTAATTAGAAATATCTAGCAATATTTGGCTTATCTAAGGAGAAATAATGAATGCCTACTAAAGGATAGTGAGGAAAAAGAAAGGATGATCAGGGGAGTGACTGGAAAGTATAGCCATAAAACTATAGAACCTAAAGTATTAAAAATAAATAAAATTGGAAAAAAACTAGAGAATATGAAAGTGGATGGGATTAAGATAGAACTTATCCAAAAACACAAAAGGGAAAGAAACAAATGGAGCTACAAGGGGAACTCAGGAAAATAAAGCCCCTTACTTTTGATGGAGAGAAGGAGGAGGATGCGGAAGCATGACTTCTTAATATGACCAAATAATTTCAAGTTTATGTATATGAGATTAAACTGAAGGCCATATTGGCCATTTATCATCTCCAAGGCAAAGATTCTTTATAGTGGGAAGAAGCTAAAAGTGTGCATTTGTTGGAAGAAAAGAAAATATATTGGGAGGAGTTCCAGAAACATTTTAAGTCTCGCTACCTAAGTGAATGCTATTATGTTGACCACGTAAAGGAGTTCCATGATATAAGGTTCGGAAAGTTAAACATTGACGATTTTGTGGAAAAAATTACCAATTTACTGTGGTATGAAAAGAAAGCCAAGGTGCAACAATTTGTAAAATGTTTCCCCACCACCTATAAGGAAAGGATTGAGTTTGAAAATCCTAAGACAATGGAAAAAGTAGTAAGGAAGGCAATTCAATGTTATCAACTTTTTAAGAATAAGGGAAAATACACCAAATTTTGGACAAGTAAAGACAAAGCCAAATTTGCAGTAGGGGAAAAATGGCAGAAACCTGCCTATCTTGAAATTTTTGGGAAGGATCATTATTGGAAAAAATTTAGTAAGGGAAATGTAAATCATTCGGCACAATCTCAAAATTGGTCCAAACGCATGGATCTGAATAGTAAAAAGATTAGTGGGGCTAAGGAAAATGAACCCCTGAAGTGTTGAGGGTGTGGTGAGCCTCATCTATTGAGGGATTGTCTACATAATACCATATCTATAAAAAGTATCCAAGTTGTTCACAAAGCCACCATAGTGAATTATGTTGCTATGAATATTCTGAGTATAAGCACAAAATTGGAGTATATACAAGCTGAGCATCAATAAAAAATGATCGAGATCGAAGGTGCTATTTTAAACCAACCTATTTCTATTTTAATTGATCCAGATGCTAGTTTAAGCTACATTGAGAAACAAGTGGTAGAAAAATGTAAACTTAAAGCTGAAAAGTAAAACACTGCCTTGCTGGTAGCAATTGCCACGAAGAGAAGAGTAATCAACCAAGTAAGGAAATGCCATCTTGATTTAAATTTCTATTCTACAACATCGAACCTAAATATACTTCCATTAGGATCGTATTATGTATTTATAGGCATGGACTGGTTGGAAAAACATGAGGCTATTATAAGTTGTTTATGAAAAATAATGAGTCATGTGAATCAAAAGGGACAAACTCAAATGATCCAAGGCATACCAAAATCCATATCAGTTGGAAAAATTTCAACCTTACAAATGAAAAAGAGTGCATGTAAGGGGTGTTAAGTATTTATGGTCCATGTTGAATCAAGTGAACAAAAAACAAAAGAATAAAAATTAGACATCCTTCGAGTTATTAAGGAGTTTAGAGATGCTTTCACGAAGGAAATTTCGGGTTTACCCCCTCGCAAAGATATATATTTTTCTGTTGATTTGGTACCCAATGTAGCCCTAGTGTCTATATCCCTTACTTAATGAGTCCACCTAAGTTATTGGAGTTGAAAATTAAACTACAAGAATTACTTGACAAAGGTTATATTAGGCCTAGTGTATCACCGTGGGGGGCTCCCATGTTATTTGTCAAGAAAAAGGATGGCACATTTAGGATGTGCATTGATTATCGAAAATTAAACAAGTTAACCATTAAAAATAAATATCCACTGTGTTGTATTGATGATCTATTTTTTTTTTTTTTGGTAGGTAAGCACCCATGGGGGATTTGAATGAGTGACCTATCGCAAGGAGTGCCTTAATGGTGCACCCATTCACCGTCAATCCAAAGCCCCGTGGGCGTATTGATGATCTATTTGATCAAGTAAGGGGTGGGCAATATTTTTTCAAAAATTCATTTAGGGACAGAATATCACCAATTGAGAATCAAAGATGAGGATATTTACAAGACAACTTTACTACGAGTTTAGGTCACTACGAGTTTGTAGTGTTATCATTTTCCCTTAATAATTCCCTAACAACCTTTATGTTGTTGATAATTAATATACTTAATAAATATATGGACAAAATTGTGCTCGTATTTATAGATGACATTCTGGTGTATTCTAAGAACAAAGAAGAACATAAGGAACACTTGAAATTAGTTATGCAGACTCTAAGAGAACATCAACAAGATGCCAAATTTAGTAAATTTGAGTTTTACGAAAACAAAATACAGTATTTGGGCCACACTATTTCAAAGGAAGGACTAGAAGCTGATCCTGAGAAGGTTAGGGCCATGGTAAATTGGAAAATACTAAAGGATGTGCCTATTTTCCATTCATTTATGGGAATCATAGGATATTACCAAATATTTATAGAGGGATTCTTGAAAATAGAACATCCTATTACATCTTTACATAAGAAGGGAGTAAATATTGAGTGGACAACCAAATGTCAGGAAAGTTTTGATAAGTTAAAACATCTACTTACAGTGACTCCTATCCTAAAACTTGCAAAACCAAATAAAGAGTTTACAGTTTGCAATGATGCCTATATGGAGGGGCTAGGGGGAGTTTTAATGCAAGAAAACTTAGTGGTAGCTTATGAGTCTAGAAAGTTGAAAACACATGAAAGGAATTATGTTGTATATGATTTAGAGATAAATACCGTAATACATGTGTTAAATATGTGGATGCACTATCTGTTAGGGAAGAAATTCACTTCAGTGACAGATCATATCCGCTTAAAATATCTTTTCAGCTAACCAGATCTTAGTCCCAAACAAGCTAGGTGGATGGCGTTCCCTTAGTGAGTTTGAGTTTGACATTAAACACATAAAAGGGAAAGAAAACAAGATAGAAGATGTTTTGAGTAGACATGCTTATACTTTAATGGGTGTATCTGTTAGTAGTGTTAGCATAGATTTGGTGGAGTAGATTAAAAACTCAGTAACTAGAGATACTAAATAATTGGGAATTCAACAAAAGTTGCAGCAAACTAACATCCCCGGTTATGCTAAAAATTCTGAAAAATTGCTGATTTACAGAAGATAGTTGTATGTTCCCAATGTGCATGACTTGAAACAAATGGTAGTAGATGAGTATCATAAGAAACCATATGCAAGACATTTGAGGTACCAAAATATGATCACAACATTAAGAAATAATTTCTTTTGGCCCGGTATGAAAAACGAGTTGGCCAAATATTTATCAAAATGTTTAGAATGTCAACAGGTGAAGGTTGACCATCAACATCCGGTTGGGTTGTTGAATCCACTATCTTTCCTTGAATGGAAATGGGAAATAATTTCCTTAGATTTTATCATGAGACTACCAAGGACCAAAAGGCAACATGACTCTATTATGGTGGTGGTAGAAACCTTAAGTAAAGCCACATGTTTCATACTTGTACAATCCACTTATGGTACAACACAAATTACCAATATCTTCATGAAGGAGAATTTTCGACTACATGGAGTACCCAAGATGGTAGTGTCAGTTAGGGATTCCAAATTCACCTCCAAATTCTAGAAGGCATTGTTTGGGGGCATGGGAACTTAGCTAAATTTCAGCATTGCATACCATCCTCAAATAGATGGACAAACAAAGAGAAACAATAAGATTTTAGATGACATGTTGAGGGTGTATGTCATGGACAAACCTACTAAATGGGAGGATTTTATGCATTTGGAAGGACTTTCTTACAATAGAAACTATCAAACATACATAAAAATGAGCCCTTTTGAAGCCATGTATGGCAGAAAATTCCATACATCTCTCAATTGGAGTCAACAAGAGGATAGATTGGTACTAGGACCGTATGCTTTACTGGAAATGGAGAAAATAGTACCGAGGATTTGAAAAAACATAAAAACCATGCAAGATAGAAAAAACACTATGCAAACAATAAGATAACACATAGGGAGTTCAAAATTGGAGATAATGTTTACTTAAGGGTGAAACCAAGAAAAGGTACCTTAAGGATGGGAACCTGTACAAAATTGGCAGCACAATTCTGTGGGCCTTTGGAAATTCTGGACAGAATTGGACCCGTAGCTTATCAATTAGCATTACCTAGCCATATTAAAGTGGATACTATTTTTCATGTATCTTTGCTAAAGAAATGTGTACATGATGGTTCTCACATAATTTATTGGAAATTGCTACAGATGGAGCGTGAAGGAAACTTCCTAACAGAACATCTCTATATCCTAGATCAGAAAGAGATATTGCTGCAGAATTGTGCTGTCATTCAAGTTAAAGTGCCATGTAAGAAATTTACTCCTGAAGAGGACACATGGGAGCGGGAAGATGAGATGCATAAGAACTATCAAACATTGTTTCAAGGGGAAGGAACTTGGGAATTAACACCAGGGACGA
>APFE030840734.1:5014-30465 GCA_000404065.3 Pinus taeda | reverse complement strand
TGTGATTCGATTGTGGTCTAGTACGGACTTGGGCTCCCACGTACCGTCACGTATATATGGGGAGACTCCACTAGGTTTTTATCCTTGATCCATAGGAAGCCGTGTCTGCCGCCTTACAAGCCGTAACACACCGAACACAACATTCAGGAAGATTGACTGCAGTACGGAAAGTCCTTGGTTTTCATACGATTGCCAAGGTGTATAAGCAGTTTTACAGATTTTCTAGTAAACCCCTTGCCTAGTTTCTCCAGAGCAGTCACTTTTTGATCCTTTTCGGACTCTGTAAAAGAAAAGGCTCTATTGAGCATTTGTCACTTCGGGCTCTTTAAACATTCGAAGATGACTAGAGTCATCTTTTTTCCTTTTCTCGACTCTTAAAACATGAAAAGGTCAAGTTGTGTCCTAATGTCATAAAAATTTATTCGGCCATGATAACATTCACCTTGATAGATCTTGTTTGCGTTTAGTTTTGAGTAGGGTCTCTTACCGTTAGTTTGTTTAGGGTCTTTGTTTGATCATCCTAGTAGATCCATCGATCCCGTCTCCCATCCCAAGTGACCAAGGGTCTCCATCTTTTGCTGCCCCTGAGACACCGGTTTGTGGTGACACTCTTCCTATTGTTTTGAGTGTCCAACCGTTGAACTCTCGTGCTCCAGAGGACGAGCTTTACGACTTGTTTTGGAACCCTATTTGGGAGCCCTCTGAAGAGGATTTTCCCACTACTCCTATTGGTGTCGCATCTCCAATGGCTTCTTCAGATATGGAGGATACATCTCCTGTGTCGAGTGGGACGCCCGTTATGTCGAGTATTGATACTTCCATTGCGGCTACATCCCCAGTTATCTCTATGCCCTACACTGTCACGCCTCTCGGTATCACAGTGTCGGCACATTATAGATCCCTGAGGGATGCTATGAACTCTGTGACTTCCTCTTCTATGTGGGATCAAAAAATTGTCCCTACTATGGGACCATTTGTTTCCCAAGTTCACCATACTGTTGTTACAGCAGTTCCAACCAATTCGACCGTCTCTATCGCGTCATCAACTCCAGTCGTTAGTGCCGTTACAGCATCTTCTCCTGTGACTTCTGTTGCCGACCCATCTCGAGGCCCGGTATAAAGTGGTCCATCGGCACATACTGCTCGAGTTGTCCATCCCGCAAGTGGTGCCCCGCCTCTTTCTACTGCTATTTCGGCAGGGGGGCATATTCCCAATACTTGCATAATGTCCAGAACCCAAGCGGGCAAGGCCCCTATTATGATCCTATCAATCATCATTTGTAGATCTCCTTGCCAACTGAGCCCTATATTGAGGCTTCAGTTCCATTGAGTGTGGCTTGGGGTACCACCGGATATGGCGGTGGCCAGTTCCGTTTAGGTCAAGGATAGCCATCCCAAGGACCACCCTGCCAGGGTCAACCATCCTACTCGCAGCCTAATCATGGGCAGCAGTATTATGGCCAGAACTACCCAGGTCAACCTGGAGGCTCGCAAGGACAACCCTATCAGGGACAACCTTTAGCCTCTAGTGGTCCGTCTTATACATATCTTGGGCAACCTTTTGGAAACCCGGGACAACCTTATGCTCAACAAGAACAACCTGGGCCCCAGCAGGGCTACCCTTCAGGGAAACCTTATGGGAACCCGGGACAACCTTACGGTCAGCAAGGTCAACCCGAAAACCAACAAGGCTACCCTTCTGGGCAAGGTGGCCAGCCTTACGCACAGCAAGGCTAGCCCACTGCTCAGCAGCCATCTGTTCTACAAGGACAACCTTCGGTTGCGCAAGGACAGCCCATCGCTTAGCAAGATCAACCTTCTGGGCAAATGGGTCTCAACCTTTTGGGAAAATGGGTCCATCTCAGATCCGACCAGGACAACCTTCCGGCCAGATGACCCAACCTTCACAAGGATATCCTTTTGGGGCGGCTCAATCGGGCATGCAGATGGTTCCTGCTTCGCAGCCTCAACTTGGTTATTAACCTCAGAATCAAGCTGGTCTCCAGTCACAAGGTGGGTACCAATCCCAACCTCCTTATTTAGGTGGGTATCAATCCCAACCTCCTTATTCAGGTGGGTACCAATCCCAACCTTCTCATCAAATGCCGCTTGGTTCCCAGGCCCAATATGGAGCACAACAACCATATGGATACCAGCAACCCCAGGGGAAAAATCAATATGCCCCGTATCGAAATTACCAACAGCTGCAGGCCAACCCTTATCAAAATTATTAACAACCTGCAGGGCAGTATGGTAACCAATGGGGCACTGGGGGGAAAAACCAGTATCAACCATCCGGTTCCGGATATAACCCTTATGGAAAAAATTCTTATGGACAGGGTCCTTTTGGACCTGGTCCATCCGGACAGGGCCCTTTTGGACCTGGCCCATCTGGACAAGGCCAGTGGGGGCAACCAACAACTGGATGGAATTCTGGCCCTACCTCATATCCGCAAATGTCCTTTAATCCGCAACTACCATTTCTAGTGACGTTGGAATTGCTCGATGTGTCGAAGTTAACAAATGATCCCATTTTGCATAATCCACAATGGCCACCAGTTCCAACTAAGATACCTAGCGACTGTCCCAAATTTGACGGCAAAGCCGGAGAGGACCCTCAAGCTCATGTAATGACGTATCACTTATGGTGTTCGTCTAATTCATGGCTCGATGATTCGATTCGACTTCGCCTCTTTCAGAGGACTCTCACTGGTTCTGCTGCTAAATGGTATATTGAATTGACCCGCGCGTCATTTCAGGATTTTAATTCATTGGCTATGGCATTCCTTACTCACTTTCAGTTACCCATTCGGTACGAGACAGGGACTCACCTCCTTACATCTCTTAAGCAGGATACAGCTACGCATATCTCCGATCATATACATGAATGGAGAAGGCGGCGCAGGTTGATCAAGTTTTGGATTCCTGATAAACTCCTCACTGATTGGTTCACGACTTCCTTTGTCCCTAAGATTGCATGGGACATTTCTATGGGAGCCTGCGTGACTGAAGAGCAAGCAATCGCGTGCACTGAGTACCTGGACTTAGTTTACTCTCAGCCAGGTACCTTGTATGATTATTTTCCAGACGCCACGAGACGCGGTACATCCAAGGCTCCGCCAAAGCCATCTGTCGATGGAGTTATTGGCTTTGTGAACCCGGCCTCTAAAAAATCATCTTCAAACCCTGGGAAGCAAAAGTCAGGTGCTTCTAACGAAAACACTCCTCAGGGTGGTTCAAATTCTGGTAGTACTTCCGAGGTCAATGCCGTCCAGTCCACGATGGCGGGTAAGGCCTCTAAAGGAAAGAAAAAGGGAAAAGGAAAAAATAAATCTGAGCAACCTAAATAGGAATCCTCCAAACCTCCAGCCGAGGAAGGAGCTAAGCACAAACCTAAATATCCTTGTCTCATTTGTGAGGAGGATCACTACACTAAGGACTACCCAAGGCGATCCGAAGTTAGTCGCATGTTGAAAGGCGCTCCTGGGGTTCCTGTGGTTCTTAAAGAACCCTTTCCCTCTCAGCAGACTCAAATGGTGGCTGATCCATATTCTTCTCCCTTTGGTTCCCAAGTCTTCATGGCTGGATCTATCCCTGTTCATGTAACGACTCGAGCAAAGGAGTATCCGTTGTCCACCGGGAAGGAGCCGGAGGTTCCCTCAAGTGCTCCTTCCTCCACTCCATATCGAGAGACCAAGTACTGAGACGACCATCCGACCCCCTCCTAAAGGAGTACTTAGAAGGTCTTCTTACAACCCGAATGCTCGTGCTGCCCAACACTATAGCATCATTGAGGACTTAGCGCAGGCTCTGTCGGCTATGTCTGCCTTAGAAGTTCTCCAGAGCTACCCCCCTCAGAGGAAGTCTCTGCTATCAACTTTCGGTGGCATCGACCCGGCAGATTCGGATCTGATTACCTTCGATCTCGAGAGCCATGTTCCGAGGCTGCCTCATCAGATCGCTTTTCTTATTCAAGTCATCATCAACTCAAAAACGATTCATCGTACAGTTATTGATGAGGGCGCATCGACTTGCATTATGTCTATTGCTTGTTGGAAAGCGATCAGGTCTTCGACTCTGAGCCAGTCTCCTACGAATTTGGAAGCTTTCGATGGGAGAGAATCCCGTCCTTATGGTATTCTTCAACGATTGCCAATCACCTTAGAAGGGAAAACTGTGGAAGTAGAAGTTGAGCTCGTTGACGTGAATCTCACATACAACCTCCTTCTGGGCCGGATTTGGACGTATGCCATGCGTGCCGTGGCTTCATCCCTCTTCTGTGTCATCCATTTCCCTCACCAAGGGAAAATTGTCACGGTAGACCAGCTTTCCTTCTTCGCTTCCTCTTCTGAGGGAAATGTACCTTTCGTTGAACATGCCTCCGTTCCTTTTGAGAGTGTGGGAGCCGGGCTTTTCAAAGACCCTACCCTCATGGGTGTCTTCTCCCTCCCACCTCCAAACCTTGCTTCACTTGGTTTAGTTTCTTCTTGCTCTGATCCTTTACTGCACTCTGTTGCGACCCTCGGTCCCTCTACAAAAGGGGGCACCAATCCTCTAGCTTGTAAACCTCGCTCGGCCGGGGGGCATGGGCAGATCATCGGTGCCGTTGATCATTTTATACAATAGGCCGAGCGATGCCTACATTATCTAGTCCGGTTATGCAACAGTGCGATAAGGCAAAGTCCCGAAAGGGGCTTGACTTGAACTGAGTATCATGCGCACGCTTTCTTTTTGTACATACGTATGCTTTCAGAAGTGTGTTGTGTGTGCGTGTTTATTTAGTTTTTATCTCAGTGTGTCAGCATGATTGCCGCTTATTATTTCTTTTGATTCTTTAACAGATGTCTGGATCGCCTTACGTTGGTTTCGCTGATGGTACATCCCGCAGTACCCGCAACTTGTCATCTGTGGCATGGGTGATCTACGATCCTCGTGGTGAGTTAGTAGATATTCAAGGGGTGTGTCTAGGTTGTACAACGAACAATGTTGCTGAATATAGTGCTGTGATTGAATTATTAGTTGAGGCGATTAACCTCGAAATTCACACATTGGTTGTAAACTTAGATTCTCAACTTGTAGTCCACCAGCTCAACGGGCGTTATTCCGTCAGAGATCATCATATTTTAAGGTTGTATTTACGTGTTAAGTTATTGGAAAGAGATTTTGATTTTATTACTTATCAACATATTCCAAGACGACTTAATGCAGTAACCGATGCATTAGCTAACTATGTATTGGACAAAAATTTGCATAATATGTAAATCAACATAATACAAGAAGCATAAAATACAATAAACCATAACACCATGTATATATATATATATATATATATATTATATATATATTATATATATATATATATATATATATATATATATATATTATATCGTGTGGCACACTGAGGCGCTCAAAAAATAAATGTACATGTCTAGATAGAGTCTGTGTTCTTCGTACATCTGAGACACATGTCTCTCAAAAAATATGCAGAAAATAAAACCTAGGAGTCTAATTACGGTGTGCTCATGATAGCACATCACCGCGTGCACCAATCATCCCAGCAGATGATGGACACGGGTCGACACCCCTACCGTGTGCCTCTGATATGCGAAGGGCACATCTGCCAATCTGGCATAACCTGGGATCCCTTGGGCAAGCCCCTCGAGATTCTATATTAGCTCCTCCCCCACGGTACCCCCTGCCTGAGGGTCGGCTGCAGGTTGGCCTCTCTGCACTGTAGGAGATAGGCCGGCTGGTCACTCTGGGCCCACGTCTGCATATACATACAATCGACATCAGAACATGCATGTATTAAAAAAGACAAAAAAATGAAAATACATAAAACATCAAAATCAAGGAGTTCATACCTAACTCCTCCTCCCATTCCTCCCCCTCTGGTAATGGAAGGTCTGGGTCCCCCATGAAACTGGTTCCCGCGTAAGGCCAATCCTAGATCACGATCAGCTGTCAACAAAGCCATATGAAGAACTCGGGATGTCATGACATCTCCTGGCCTCCTCCTCCTCTGGGCATCAGTGCTGCCCAGTGAGCCATTCTAGGCTCTCGTGGCAATGGATCTGCCACCACGGCTCTCTGGATCTGGAAAAGTGGTATTCGCTCCAGAAAGAATGATACCATAATCGAGCCATATGCGAACTATTTCACATCTGCACGCTTACAATTTGTGAGCTGCCTTTTGATATTAGTGGTCACAGCTGTAGCCCAATCAAAGACGGTGGGGCTGAGGCATTCTGTCATGAGTATCAGATGGTTCTTGCTTGCCTCATGGGGCGCTTGTACCCCAGCTGCACGTGTGATGGTGAATAGAATCGCCTTGAGTGTCAAATCACGGATGGTGTTGATAGCCACCTTAGCACTCTGTCTCCCGAATTGTGCTTCCGGGCACACTCGGGCTTTTACTTCACCAACCTTCTCCCCAAAAGGTCTACTGCCAATAAAAATGGGAACTGCCCCTCTCTGTGACAACCCGGTGATGAAATATACATCAGCTACCTCAAGCTCTAAGGTCTGGTTCCGTAGACGAAATACTTGGTCGTCCACATCCCAAGCGTCAATGATGAACTGTAGCAATTCAGGTTGAGACCGCATATATGATGTAAGGAAGAATTTTTTGAGGCCACAATCCCTCAGATCATTCATGCACCCCTCATCCTCAATTTCCAAGGCATCCACAACATCATGTTCTCTTTCTTTCCACTCTACTACCATTTTGGCTTGTTTCCTGCACCCACAAGGATAAATATACCATCATTAGAACATTGGTAAACTTATAAACCAGGAGAAATTCAAATAGAATGGGTAAATTTATACAAAAAATTTGAGTCGCGCTAATGGCGGGCACCCTTGGGTAATTTACCCATTAGCGCGGGTCCGTGCCGGATACCCGCGCTAATGAGGCGAAGCCCTAAATTTGAAAATCCCCCTTGCTGAGGCTCAATCAAGCATGAAATACATAAAAAATGGTATAGAAATGGAACTAAGGGAAGCGCCTCTTACCTGGAGCTGACGAGATCGTGAATGGTTGCACGGATTGGCTTTATTCGCCGCCTAAAGTTGCTTCCCAAATAGACCCTTCTCACTCTTCAAAGAGGTAAAAAGTAAAAGTAATTCTATTTTTCACATTTTCACCCTATTTATAGACTTTTTAACTCATTTTTGGGTTTAGAAAAGTTATTTCTGAATATTTTAATGTATTTTTGGTCGAAAATGGGTTTTACGTTTGCCTCTTGTGCAGCGACAGGTCTTTTACGCAACTGCGATGGTGAAACGAGTTGTATTTTATACTTTTTCAGACTCGGTAAATACACGAAAAATTCGCTATGGAGTCATCTTTTAGCTCTTTTCTGACTCACTAAACATGAAAAGATTGCCGAGTTATTCCTCTTGACTCGTTAAACGTAAATAAGAGGCGGTCGTTTTTAAACTCTTTCTCCGACCATATAAAGAATGAAAATATCGTCGGGCCTTTGTCGTTTCAGGTTCGTTAATGGGAGAGAAATGACGTGATATCGATCGCTTTTTTACTTTTTCGGGTCAATGTCACTACTCACGAAAAGTACTCCTCGGTCGTAATGGCCGGGTGGTTCTTTCGAGCATAGTTTTATAGTTTTTCGGGATCGAGAGACACAACTTTACGAAAAAGGACACCCCTGGAGTTTCCTTTTCGCGGTCTTTTCAAACTCTCTAAACATGAAAAGGCGCTGAGTTTTTCCCTTGTCAGACTCGTTAAAACTTTAATGACATCAGGTTTTATTCAAGCATATGCTATCCCCGTCAAGCTTGCCATCCAAAAATAATCGGGGTACTCGCCAGACATGGTGGGGGAATAAAGGAATCATAATCGTTGTCATCGGCAGTATGTCGCTCTTGAACATGGCACTTTCTGCATTCGTGTCTGGGTGGGGACATCTCATCTCGTTTCACACTTGTCTCCATGGGTTTGGGTTATCCTATTTGACCATTCATCTCCTCGTCGTTTTGTCATCATGACCCCTGATCATTTGACATCAAATACTGCCAAATCCGTTGTTGTGCCGCCGATATGTTCAAGAGAAGTTGACCTCTCCAGAATACTCAACCTCCCTCCGGTATCTCACACAAAACATATTATCTCTCTCCGTCTCGTGTCAATGATGTGGGAAACATTATGGCCCACCTTTGATCAAGATCACTTCTTGTCGACTTCAGCTCATTATCCAGGAAGATGACCTAGAGAATCCCTTCAGGTACCTTGGAGCCTGCATGCCTCAATGGCAGGTTCTTCGTGTTCGACGCGAGGTTTTCATCATTGGCCTCCGATCGGATGATTCTACAGGTGTTCGACACCGGCTCATTGATTCGCACGCCGTGGATTGTACCTACAGTACCTTGAGGACCATCGTCATTATTGGTGGCACCTCTTGTGTCTGTTAACAGTTTTCATCATTGACTGGTAATCAGATGATGTTCATGCATGTTCGACTTCGACTCCTGTATTCACATGCTTGAACTTGTACTGTGTTCGGTTCGAGTTGGAGCGCAAGACCCTGGATTGTGCATCTTGGAAGCCGGGCTGCATTTTGTGGATTATTGTAATCATTACATGAGTCATTGATTGGATGGTTGCGACCATACCTGAGTCCATTTATTGATCCTCATCAGATGGATGCGTCCATACCTAGGATCCACTTTTTATATATACTCTGTCATGGATGGCTGTGCCCATACCACATATATCATGTACTTGAGGTATCAGTTGTACTTCTTTTCGTAGGTTCTCCGGCGGTAGTGTTTTCAGTCACACATGTTCTTGTAAAGCACTTCACCCCTCTCTCTCTCGGGCCTCATGCTTTAGGGGGCATCTGTTACACAGTAATTTGTCACCGTTTGTCACCATCCCTGTTACCCCTCTCTTGCATCTTGGAGGACTCATTCCGAGACTTGTGGGAAGTGACAAGACTTGAAACCACTTGCATCATTCACCTCTGAACATGAGCTGCATATGCCCTGAAGACATCTCCTGCACCTTGCCCTTAAAAACAACCCTTTTTACATTAGCTTTGGCCCACTGTGTTATGCCCGCGCCAATGGGGAAAATCCTATAAAAGGGGCACGCCATTAGCGCTCTGTCCCAGAGTCGCAATCGCGCCAACCTTTTTGGGCAAAGTTTTGAACTAATCAATCTCCGAAAGTTATATCCAACTCATTCACCAACTGAATCCAAGTTAAGTGAGGATGGTTTGGCTTCAAATTTCCTTGAATGGGAAGTAGTTTGCCACCATTCCATAGAAGTTTCCAAGTGATGAAGCCAAATCCATTATTGGTGTGATTGATCTTATCTCTTCCTTTTCATCTATAAAAGCTTGTTTCCATGGCTTGAGCAAGCTAGTTCTGATTCTAGTGGAAATACTTGTGCTAAAAGGAAGATAGCAAGATATTAGAGTTGCAAGAGCCTTGTTTGTGTCCATAAGGCTTTACCTAAGTAAGGAGATCTTGTCACCAAAGAGAGAGAGGCTTGTCCCTCATCCCTTCAAGCTTTGCAAGACTTGTGTAGCCGAGCACCCAGCCAAAGGAGGGCTTGACGTCAGGATGCTGGTTGTATTCTCCTTTGTTGATTATTAATAATAGATGACTATCATTATGGTTGCATTCTAATTGTACTTGTAATGGTTGATGTTGAATTATATCCTTCCTGACTGATGTATAATTGCATATATTGGATTTCACGCTTGTGTTTGTGTTGTTCTCTTTGTGTGCAGGTGTCCATTCACCGAGATAGTGGAGGATTGTAACCGGCCAAGACAAAGGAGCATGGGCGACATTTCTTCTACGAATAAAAGCATTGGAACTCAAGTAGGTCTTCATCACCTACCTTTTATTTGCAATTAGGAACTTGCGTGATAGCATTGTTTGATTGTTGCTAGACCCATTCTGGGCTAGTAGGGATCGCCTCTATTCGTAGAGGGGATTTACCTCTCCAACAGTACACCTTGGCATATACAAAGGGGGAGCTCATTCAGAGATTTTAGTAGGTACTTAGGGGGAGTATGGTTAGTAGAATGATTATCAAGGAAAGAGAACATCTTGGTCCACCCTTTGCCCTTGATGTCAAAGGGGGAGAGTGATTTGGTGTTGTTGCCATCAAGTCCAAAGGGGGAGATTGTTGGCATTATGATGCATGTGTTGTACTTGATGGAAACCCACTCATAGAAGAACAACTCTCTTATATATAACTAGATGAATCTATAGAAGAGATATCAGATGTGACAGAATACATGGGATGCAGGATAGCTCAAAGGAATCAGATGATAGTTCTCAGTATGACAAGTTAGCTTTGCCATCAAGTCCAAAGGGGGAGATTGTTGGCATTATGGTACAAGTGTTGTCCTTGATGGCGAGATGACAGATTATAGTGCAACAGGTCAGTAGCAAAGAATTGATGATCAGACTACAAATAATGAAGAAAGATGAGTATATACGTAGGTTCACTATATACCAAGTCGTGTACATAGGCAGGTTATACGCAGGTTCACTATGTACCAAGTCGCGTATATACGCAGGTTCGCTATATACCAAGTAGGGTATACATGTAGGTTATACACGCAGTTTCTCTATATACAAAGATGCATATACACGTGGGATGGTGGATCAAAAGTCGCGTATGCGTATGCATGCAATTTCATGCACAGAAAAGCGTGTACATGTGGGAAAGCTTATTTTTGGGTCTGTGGTATTTAGACCTATGGTTTTGGTCCTTGGTATTGCGTCCGAAGTGTTGAACCCAGGTATTTGGTCCCCAGTATTGGTTCTTAATGGTTTTGGACCATGGTATTGAGTAAGGCCTAAGACTATAAAAGGAGAAGAAGATCATTAGGCAAAGGTATTGAGAAAGTCTTGAATATCTGATGAAGTATGAGATCTAGTATGTAGGTTATGGGTTCATAATGATTTGCTAAGGAGGAATCTAAGTGGTTGATGGAGAACAAGATCTAAGGATGGATCGAGAACTAAATGACTTGGAATGAATCATCTCTATATGGTTTGATCATGCTTATTCTAGATCTGTATACTGTCGCATTTAATGTAATTGTTATGATATGGGTATGGTTGATGTATGGAACAACTGCAAAGTTATGAGAAAATATTTGTAGATCTGTACGCGGGTTGGCTTTGGTGAAAGTGCATATGTACGCGAGTTTCGTTCATCATAGTAGTGTATACATTGTGAGATATGATCTGGTTATTGTGGCAGAGTTTTGTTGTTTGTTCTGTGTTCTGGTGACTATGTTGACAGGGTTTCAGTGTTTCAGTATTGGGTGATTCAGAGATTGATGATGTAGGTGTAGTTGATGAGTATATTGGAGTGATGATTAATTTTGTGCTTCAATGTTGTTGTTGGGTCCAGTATGAAAATTGGATGAAACGTGGCCTTCAGATTTCGATGTTGTGTTCCATGAGTATCCAATCTGAAAATTTATGAAATATGGTACCTGGAGGAAGAAAGAGAAGGTTGTAGCCTTCTGTAGGTCTGCACCTATGTACTAGTACATGAGCTAGTACAAGAGCTAAGGGGGTGGTAGCTCCCTTCCAGTAGCAGTTGGAAAACGGGTAAAGGTTGGAGCATTTTAGTAGGACAACCCCTATGTACTAGGAAATGGATTAGCTAGTACAAGAGCTAAGGGGGTTGTAGCTCCCTTTCAAGAGAGTCTGGAGAACAAGAGAAGGTTGTAGCCTTCTGTAGGTAGAAGCTTGTGTACGGTATAAGACTGCACCAGTACAGAACCATTGTAAAAAGAAGTTTCCTTTAAAAAGAAGATTGAGACGACTTGCAGTAGGTGGATTTCACCCACATTAGGTTTCCACCTTACATCATGGTGTTCATGTGTGCTTCTTTTGTGTGATGAGCTGTTCTATTTTACTGATCCTATTTACTGTTCATATGTTAATAATGTTCTGATGCACTCATTAAGGATCAACTAACTGAATCATAAGTTTATTGGATATACGCTTGTTGCATTACACACAGTTGTGTATACACACAGTTTCCTTTAACTGAAGTAGAATATATGAATATTAAT
Organism: Pinus taeda; assembly: GCA_000404065.3. NCBI lineage: Eukaryota > Viridiplantae > Streptophyta > Pinopsida > Pinales > Pinaceae > Pinus > Pinus taeda. Next base: position 18,391 of record APFE030840734.1, on the reverse strand, counting down.
ATGAAAATAAAAAGGTTATATTGATTTGATAATACTGATTCACCCCCCCCCACTCTCTCAGTATTATTTCCAACAAAACCTACTTTGGAGATTAGGATCTAGCCTTCCTAATGCTTAGAGAGGGCTCTCTCTTTGTGATTCAGCTTTGTTTAGTTAATTGATTTTAGGTTAGTTATGATTGTACTTGTGTTTTGATTTGGATTTGGTTGTGGGATCACTTACATAGATGGACAAAGGGGTGTGTTTTACCATTGGGCTATGAGGTAAAAACTTAAGCAAATGGGACTGGATCAAGTTCTAAAAATAGTGTCTACAGGGAAAGGTAGTTGAGTTACTTCAGATCTCAAGGCTCGATGGTGAAGTGTTTTTCAATCAGATCCAAGGAGAAATTAAGGGTTCCTTGGACTAGATTTTGAATGAAGTGAAAGATGTCAACTAGGATGGGAGAGAAATTAAGGGTTCTCAGATCCAGATATCAGAAGAAAACATAGAAATGACTAACTGTTCAAGACACAGTGTCTTTAAACAAATTCTGAAATAAATTTCCAATTAATTCATTCACTTTAGATATCATTTAAGTTTGTGAGATAAATAAGAAAATAACAAATTTGACAAAGAAAATACTTTACTATAATATCTCAACACATGAATCCTGTAATGCAATCTCTTTATTACACAATCTAGTTTGTTGACTTGAAAAATTGGTACAATAACCCTCAGGTTTAAGATCAATACAACTCTAGAAATGTATATCAATCCACCCTCAATACTTCGAATTATGAAGTATTTATAGAACTCTAATTTAAAAAATATCCCAAACTGTCTTTGGAATTAATCTACAAGAAACAAATATCTTCATGCAAGAAGATAGAGAGAGATGTTAAATTGTTGTATGATGTCCCTGTTTATTAGGTTGTGTTTTCTTCATGCCTTGCTATTTTTCCTTTTATTCTCTACCTTGTTGTTGGTCTTCACGCTAGTTGTTCTTTGTACTTTGACCTTTCAACTTATACACTTTCAACTGATACTCTTTTACCTGGCTGGTCTATCATTTTCCTTTTACTGTGTTTTTTTCACCCTTACTGTATATTTTTAAATTTTGACTGTGTATTTTTACAATAAGCCATTCAATTTCTCCCATATGTCTACATCTGGTAATTGGATGTTTACCATCTTCCTGTAGATTTCATCTACCTCTGTGTACTTGGTAAAAGTGGGTTTATTTACAAAAAAATCATTTTACATCATGTTGGAGGTAAAACATGTTTTCAAATGTCTGATACAATACCTTTCTAGTAGGCATCCCCTTCATAGAGGAAGTATTTACCTGATCTCTGGCCACTTGTCTGATTCTCCTGTTGTAGTCTTCTTGTGGCATCAATTTATCATTTATCACCAAGGGATTGGGCAGACCCTTTTGCCTCAAAACATCAAAGTTTACCATGAACCTATCTATAGCTAGTTCCAATGTTTGGAATTTGTCCTCAAGGTTTATCATTAATTTTCTCTTGTTGAGCACCTTCTTAACCTCAAATATTTTACCTGTCTTGTCAGTTATGTCAATTCTTGCAATTCATATTTCTTTTTGTAGTTCAGGAAATGGATGGTTCTAGTGGCTTCTTCTGGCATGTCTCCTAGTTCATCCTTAACCCTCTGAATGGCTTTTGTAGCCTCTTTCACTAAGTCACTTTGTTCAAAAAATATTTGAATTGATGGCACAACATCACTGACAGAGTGAATGATATTGACCCATAATTGTTCCTTAGCCTGGCCAACTGGCCCGGTTAATGTCAAATATTTCTCTAAGCTTTTTATCCTCTCATTCATTGTGGTTGATTTCTATACTTCCTCTTTGTGCATAATATGTGCAAGCTTGTTATCATTATCTATATTGGTTATCTTCTTCGTAACATTGTTTATTTGTGTGGTCTGAATGGACATGTCTTCCTTTGTCTTGACCAACTTACTTGCCCCATCACCTAGCTGAGCTGCTACTATTGTCAAATCTGTTGCTGATGTAGATGTTATGGCAGCTGGTAGTGCTATAGCCAGTGGAGCTGTAGGAGCCAATGAACCTGCCAAGGTGGATGGTACTACAGTAGTGACTGTTAGGATAACAGTGGCAGTGGTCGTATCAAGACTAGCTTTTTTTAACTATATCAAGTTGTCTAACTTCTTCTCCATTTCCTTCAATTGATCATTAAGTTGTAAAAAAAGGTCCTTCATTTCCTCTTGATGTGTTTGGATCTCAAGGAATTCTTTTGTCTATGGGTGCTCTGAATGAGGCAATTTGTGTTGTTTTTTAAGAGCCGTAATGTTCTCATTCTTTTTCATTATTAACTTCTTAGCAGCCTTGATATCATTGAGAGCATGTCCCAACTCAATTACCAAGTCCTCTAGTGACTTGATCCTATTGTCCTTGGCCTGTGAGGTGACCTTTTCCAATTTGTATTGTGTTATAAGTTGTCCAATGAACTTTAAATCTTGTGTGCAGCCATAGTTTTACCTGTCAAGGTGGAATAATCTCACTTGCTTGCTTGTGGAACTCAATTTGGTCAATGGGATGAACATCCATGGTCAAAACCTCAAAATTCGCTTTTCTATAGTCTGCTCATGCTTTTGGCTACTGGATTGTAGGTTGCATGAATGACATCTACATTTTTCCTTTTTTGATGTCAACAATTGATATTAACTTGCTTTTATTTTCTGGTGTCTGCTTGAAGTATTGAGCATAAGTTTCAGCCTTCAAATTCTCATTCCTCAACTTGATTTCATTGATCTATCTTTGATATCCTTTTTTTTATCCATAGGCTTGGTGAATGAAGAAACCTCAACACTGAGTTGTCTCTCAATAAATTGAGTGTTTCATGTTGAGGGCTTATGTGTTTCTCCTAAAGTTGTTGTGCCTTTGCTTATTTCCACCATTGTGTCAATATCAGTAATTTCCACTGAGTCAATGGTGTCTTCCTGTTCAGTTACAGGATTAAGCTTGGGCCTCTTCTTGTAACTAATCTCAAATTTTTCATCTTTGGCTTGCATAGCTGAACTGGAACCTTCTTCCCTATTTCTCTTTGGATTGTTGTCTTCATTTGTTGGAGTGTTATGAAACCAGCTCAAGAAAAGATAGAAAATATAGTTGAATGCCTTAGAATTCAGCCTCTTCGAGGGGGCAACCTCCTTTACATTACACAAATGAACAATTCTTGGATGATACAAATGAAAAGACCTCCTTTATATATATAGGAGTCTAAGGGGTCATAACATAATCAGAGCCAACATAACAATAATAACAATAGTGGGCTTCTATGGGGCACAATAGTAACAATATGGGCACTACATGAGTACATCAATGTAATAAGTGGGTTGTACTAATAATAATAAGGAGTTACACTAGTAGTATAGGGGCCTAACATGCCCTCTCCTTCAAAAAGTGTTTTCCTCAATGCTTGAGTAGTTCTTGATGATTCTGTATAAAATTCTTGTCCTCCCATGTCGAATCTTCAGCGGGTAAGTTCTTCTACTTGATGAGATACTCTGAAATTGATCGATTTTGTAGCTGTCGGGTTCTTGTTTCTGTGACTGCTCCAGGTTCGAATATGATTTTTCCTTCCTCTTCAATTTTTGGCAATATTGTTTGAATTGGGATCTTTTGCAACTTTTGAATAAGTGGCCCTACTTCTTCGTCCTTCTTCCATTCATCCCTTGCTTCGCTTATCCAATATGGTTGGATAATAGAAATAGCACAAAACAATGCTTCCACATCCTCATCCTTTCTTGAGAGTGCACCTGCAACAAAATTTTGCTTCCATTTTCTATAGATGATGTCAAAGTCATAACCCAACATATTTGTGACACATTTTTTCTGTTCTTCTAAAGATAATAGTCGTTCTAAAAAGTATTTAAGACTATCATGATCCAGTTTTACCTTGAACAGTCTTCCCATTCGGTAAGGTTCCATTTTTTAAGTGCATGTAGTATTGCGAACATTTCCTTCTCATAAATAGCTTGCTTAAGATGTCACAATAAAAATACCCAATCACCTACATCAAAACATTTTTCACTACGATGTTGATCTACCTGTTGTTTCATTTGATTTTGCACCGAAGTGGTGTTATCCTTTAAAAGTTGGAGAACTTGTTGTTGATGCTCGATGTGACCTTTCACTGCTTGAACCTTTTTCTTCTTGATATGTTCTTTTATATCTAGAGTTTGAGGAGTGGTAATTTCTTCCAATCCTTTACAAAATATGGTCGGATTCATTTCTTGATGCTCGATGTGATATTTCACTTCTTGAACATTTTTATTCTTGATATTTCATTCTATCTTGATAGTTTGAGGAGTGGTAATTTCGACCAACGAATTACAAGATATGGTTGGATTCATTTCTTCTTTCTCGATGTGATCTTTCACTTCTTGCACCTTTTTCTTCTTGATATGTCCTTCTATATTGAGAGTTTGAGGAGTGGTAATTCTTGCCAATGCTTTACAAGATATGGTCTGATTGATTTCTTCTTTCTCTGGGGTGGGGTCCTGGCATATATCCTCTTCTTTTGATGTTTCTTGATCCTTTTCTTCCTCCTCTTCATATTCTATGTAAAATAATTCTTCTTAGCACACTTATGACCTTTAGTGCATTTGCTATCACAATTGTAACAAAGCCCTTTTTCTCTTTTTTCTTCCAATTGTTGTGGTGTAACCCTTGTAGGCTATGGAAGGCTAGGAGAAACAACACTTCCATCTTTATATTTGTGAGGAGTATGCTTCCTAGTTTCCATAATTTTGCTTTCTGCTATGTCACAAAGCCCTTTTACTCTTTCCAATTGTTGTGGTGTTTCTCTAAAGAAGTTGTTTCTCTTTCTATCCTCATAATGTGCTATCATTTCCTCTGTGAAAATTGACCACGTAACAAGTTGTTTACGAGAACAAAGCCCTTCATAACATAAAAATTGATCTAGTTCTAAATATGAAGATGCAATACATACCTTTTTTAATAGTGGTACCATGTAGATCAAAATATTTCTCCATCTGAAGTATCCAATTTACCGGATCCTTGCCATCAAACATCCTCATCTTGCTTTTCTTGATTTTAGGAGCTTGATCTTGAAATGACTATAACTCTGTCCTTTCGAATCTTTAAGTTTTCAAACTGTGACCTGTAGTAGCCCTCTACGCCATCTTTCCAATGCCACCAGTCTAATCCAAATTGGATTCTCCAAGGAAGCGTTATGACAAATCTCCCACAATGACCTGATTATCGACTAGTTCAGTAGAGCAAACTTGTACGACATGCCGCGAGTCACCGTTTCAACTTTTGGCTCTGAAAAATATACACATGAAACTACCATCCATCCTCTTTCTCTACCGTCTTACAAAATTTCAATCCGATGCTCAAAGAAAAAGTTATGACGATTTTCCCCAAGTCACCTGTTTGGAATGTAATTCAGGAGTCTGCAAAAGGGCCAACTTCCTCAGATCATATCTCCACAAACATAGCTCTAAAATCTCTGAAATGTGGATCCGAGATTCAGTGTGATGTCTTCTCAAATGGGTTTTTTTTAGCTTCTGAAATGGCACAGAAAAAAGGTTATAGTGAAAATGTCACGATGACCTGTTTGGAATAGCGAAACCCTAGAATCCAAAGCTCTGATACCAAATGTTATGAAACCAGCTCAAGAAAAGATAGAAAATATGGTTGAATGCCTTAGAATTCAGCCTCTTCGATGGGGAAACCTCCTTTACATTAAACAAATGAACAATTCTTGGATGATACAAATGAAAAGACCTCCTTTCTATATATAGGATTCTAAGGGGTCATAACATAATCAGAGCCGGCATAACAATAATAACAATAATGGGCTTCTATGGGGCACAATAGTAACAATATGGGCACTACATGGGTACATCAATGTAATAAGTGGGTTGTACTAATAACAATAAGGGGTTACACTAGTAGTATAGGGGCCTAACATGGAGTCTGTAAAATAGGAGGACTATTCATTGGTTCTCCTAGTTCTAGAACCTATAGGAAGGAACTTGTATCAATATGTTTTTCTACATCAATCAATGTATTCTCTACAACTACAGTACTATCCATGTCTATTAGAGATTTTTTCAACCATTCTTATTTGTTGGCGAACCTCTGAATGTCTGGTTTGGGATGATGGATGAAAGGTCCTAATTTGACCTTGAGCCTTAGCTTATTTATGACTCCATGAGGGTCATACGGCTACATAAAGCTGTTCTTGAATTTCATTTGTTGTAAAATATTATCTACCTTTGGTCCAGCTTCTTTAGTATTACAAATGAAGGGGCCCAATTGATTTTTCATTTTGCATTGAGTTTTCTTCCTAATTGCTAGGAAATTTACTTCATTAGAATTTATAATGTGCCTAAAGTATTCTATTGAAAATATCCTCATGGGGAGCTATTTGGTCAGTTTGTAAGGGGAAGTTGGCATCGACATATTCTTATTTTTGTGTGTTTCTATTACATATACCGGTCTCCCACTTTATTGTTCTTTGCCAAATATAACACCCTTTTAATATCTTGATTGATTCTAGGTTGAGGGCTACTGGTTAACATATTCATAATTGGATGGACAAATGAATCAATGAAGTCCTTGTAAATAAATACGGTGGGGTACGTTTGGATCAAGGGTGTCCAATAGATAAGTTACCTTGGATTTCCTTTGGTATTCAACTTTTGGATGCTGACAGGGAATTTATGTGACTAGTAGTACAAGAACATATGAAATAAAAATGAAGAATACTTGAAAACTCTCTCAGTTGGTAGTCTTATGAATTGCTCATGCATTATTTCTGCTACGAACTAAGAATAGTTTTAAATTATAGCAGGAGGCTTGCTTGGGCTACATATGGAAAGGAAATCAAGGACAACCTCATCCACATGTTCATCTATAATGTATCCTAGAATGCAGGCTAGCACTTTTATGATTTGTCTGCCTCTCTCAGAAAAAATGGTGGCAGCATATAGAGGACATCCTATAGGAGTATGACACTCCTCTATGATGAAAGTTTGGAAAATTTGGGCTTTTATGGGAAGGTATATCTTTGTATACAGGTCCAAAAAGTCTCGAATAGAAAGTGGGGTCTCATTTGGGCTTTGTTGGACCTGCAACATTTGGTTAATGGATTCTACAGTGATGGTAAATAACACTTGGTGGTGAAGTGTGACAATAGTGCTTTGGCTGGGAATGTAGAAAGCATGATAGAAGTGGATGATTTTTTGGAATGGGTGTACTTTTGGAAACAAATACTTGGGAAAAATAGACTCCTAAACGTTAATGTCATCCTTCTGATTTAAAAATTTATCCTTGATAGAGTAGTGGAGCTTCTGAAGGTAGGCAGGGGAAGCAATATCCTTTATTTGGAATTCTTTGTCTACTAATGCAAGGTGGTCAATGTGCAGGTGAGGTGTTTGCAAAGATCCCATGTCTAGAGAGGTTTGGGAAGCCATAATTGGGTTTATAGATATGAATTAAGCTTGTAGTGATTTCAGGAGTGAGGTTTAGAAGTTCTGGTAGAGTGGGAGGGTAGTTATAGTCTTTAAAAGAAGGGTTTGGGGTATAAAATAAATTTCTCCTCAATTTAGGCAAGTTTCTTAATTAATTTCAATTAATTAACCATTCAATTTTAACTGTATGTTTTCAAATTCACAGGGCCGTTCTATTTTTTCCAAGAATACCTAGAAATTGATGGGTTGATGTGTAGACTGGGTTCAATGGTGAATGCAAAAGGTTTTCTAGGACATCACACCACTTTTGGAGGGTGGGTGTTATCTTTCACGAGCACACGATCTACCTTAGCGCCGCCACATAGCAAAATAGTGCCCACGAAAAACTACGAATCTCATGTGTTGTCGGGATGTTCTTGATCAGACGATGAATCCATGCGATATGGTTGTACATTTTCGGATTTGGGGGTAGAGATCATAGGGCTATCATGCAGTTGAGTTTCCTGCAGGGAATCAAGAAAGGGATTTGCAGGGCTCGTTATTTAATTAGAGTTAACTGTAATTATTTAATGCATAATGTTGGGTTTTTTAATATAAGTAGTGGGCTAATAATGTGGGATCATGGGTTATGTGGCGAGGGGTTTTTAACTACACCAATGGTTGGTAGGTTAAAAAAGAGTATCAGGGAAGTATGAAGTGGGGAAGTTAATTAGATAAAGCAGGGGCATAAAATCTTGGGATAAGGGGGTTTTCAAGGGGAAAAGGGAAAAGGGAAATTCATAAGGGGGTAAAGGTATATTTATAATGGGGAATGGGTTCTGCACTAGGGAAAATGGTTTTGGGAAGGGGGGGTGATTTTTGAAGCGTAATTTCTAGGGCAATGTGTGAAACCAAGGGGTAAAGGTCAAAATGAGGGGAAAAGGGAAATTAATAAGTAATGAAGGGAGAATGGGGAAATTAGTTAACAAGATTGGTGGATATCCTTTCTTTCTCGTAAATACTCCTGCACATGAAACATAGGATTAAGCATGATAAATGTGCTTTTGACTTAGCAACCTTGTGCATTTTCAATCTTTCTTCTACCTACCCTTTATTTATCCTAACATTTTCTCTTCATTTATTGGGTGCATTTGAGCTTGATGACCCTTTATGTCCTTTTCTTTTGACAAGAAAACTTTCTAATTCTAACCTTATAACTTCCAATGGCTCAGATTACATTGATGAACTCATTTTTATTCTCTACCTAACCACTGATCTTCCAAGGTTGAACAATTTGGCTATATATTCATTCTCTATCTATTACCATGAAATTTAAAACATGAATGAGTCAAGATTAAGCTATTTGAAAAAAATGGATTGTGTCATTTCTTACAAGTTTCACACAACCTTATTTTGCATAGTGAAGTAAAAAGTAGTGGCGTTTGAATTTGCACACTTTCATGATCTGTTTTATTTCTTTTTGGGGTTCATATTTCCCCTTTATTGATCTTTTCTTTCTTTTTTCCCTTTGATTATTCTTTTAGGACATACTCTCTTTGTATTTTTTTATTTTTAATATGGAAAAACATTTGCAAAAAGAAAAAGTATAATATTACAAGACCAACCATAGCCAATTCAAAATTATGAATCCTATTATTATAGGACCCTAACAGTGGCTCCACATGTGGATGGCATTTCATGGTAAAATTTCAATAACTTAAAGATCATTAGCCTTTGAAAATGTGACTGTAGTTAGCTTGTAAATTGCTCTTCTGTGATTCTTCATTATTCATACATATGATGGTGAGCCCTTCAAAGCTTGGGGCCTTCTCTCCGGGATTCAACTTTTAGAAAGGTTGCCATCTAATCCAATCTAAACTCTGTAATGTTATATAAAATGAATAAAGTAAAGTGAACTATTTTTAATCTATGGATAAGTAATTCTTGAGAATTCTACCATTGTCAGTTCCTCCTAGTAGATCTATTCCATCTAACTCTCTTAAGAGAAATACATTGTTACCTCTGTAACCATAAATGATATAAGGGCCTTGCCTTAGGAAATTAAATTTTCCATGTTTTCCCTTATCTTCTCTTCTAGAATCCCATTTAAGTACTTTGTCACCTATGTAAAAATCATCAACATTAGTTTTCTTGTCAAAATCCTTTTGATTTTATCCTTGATTACTTTTGACTTAACATAGACTTCTTCTCTAGTTTGCTGCAAGTGTATTGTCTGATTTATCCTTCTTTGGATATCATTTGGTTCTACCTGCAACTCTTGAATGATATTCATCGCTGGCACTCCTAAAGAGGATGGAGAAACAACATCCATTCCATATACTAACTGATAAGGAGATGTACCAATGGAACTTTTGATAGTTAGTTTCTTTGCTCATAAGGCATTTCCCAGCTTTTTGTTCCATGTATTCTTGTTATCTTCCAGTAGTTTCTTGATGATATTAACAAGGCTTTTGTTTGAGAATTATGCAAGTCCATTACCTTGAGGGTAATAGGTAGTGTAGGCCAAGGGTAATGTGATATTTTTTACAAAAGTCTATGATTTTGTTGGATTTGAAAGCAACTGCATTATTAGTAATGAGCTTTTGGGGGCATCCAAATATTGAAAGGATATTGCTTCCAAGGAATGAGATAATGATAGAGTTTGTGGCTTGTCTAGAAGGGATGGCTTCTATACATTTAGTAAAGTAATAAGTGGCTGTCAAAATCCATTTATGTTGTGCTGAGGAGGCTGGGTGAATTTCTCCAATGAATTCTAAACCCCATTGTTGAAATGACACTTCTGTGGATATGGGTTTGAGAGGAAAAGTTAAAATCTTCCTTTTACCCTCAAACATCTAGCACTTATGACAAGAGGTCATATGTGTCTTAACATCTGCAAAAAGGGTGGGCCACTAAAAACCTCCCCTCAGAATTTTGTCAGCAGTTGTTTCCCAATATAGGTGTCCTCCACAATATCCTACATGAAATTCTTGCATAACTTTGTCAGCTTCATCTTTTAATAAGCAATTTAATAGAATGCTAGCATTATCTTTACAAAATAAAGCATTAGCTATGATACAATATTTCATTGATTTCATTTTCAAAAATCTAGCTTTAGTTCTAGATAAACCAGGAGGAAGTTGGAAGTTTAGTAAAACAAATATGATATCTGCATACCAATGTGAATCTGTAAAAGGTTCACTGATCTATGGAGTTGCCATGTCTTCCTAATCATCTAGGGAACAAATGAAATTTATATCTAAGGCCTGACAGTTCAATTCATCCATGAGTTTAGCTAAACCTTGGCCTTTGATAAGTTTTGTAGGCTTTATTTCTATGTCATATTCCAAAATAGTGGAAACTCATATGCTTCTCTTTCCTTCAGGCCCATTTTGTGTCAAAATGTCCTTTAATACTGAATTTGGAACATAAGCAATGATGTGGGAATACAAGATGTGCACTTTGAAATCTTTAATAGCTTTCACTAAATCTAGTGCTTGTTTTTCCATTATGTTGTACTTTAGTGTGGCATCTCTTAAAGATATACTGAAAAATGCAATAGGTTGATCATATCCTTGATAATTCTTTTGCAACAAGACTATTGCAATAGTATGCTTTGAAGAAAAAGAAAACAATATAAATTCTTTTTGAAAATTGGGACTTATGAGGACTGGAGTTTTGGTAGCGGCTTCTTTAATGGCCTCAAAAGATTGTTTAGTCTCTACTATCCACTTAAGTGTTGAATCTTTCATTAACATGTTATTTAGTTCTCTAATTAATTCTGCTAAGTTTGAAATGAATCTGCTAAGAAAAATTATTTTTCCTAAAAATGACAGTAATTCTTTGATGTTTCTAGGATGAGTGATAATCAAGATTACCTCTATCTAGTTGGATCTATTCTAATCCCATATTTGGATATTATGTGTCCCAAGAGTTTACCGTCTTCTGGACCAAAGAGTGTACTTTTTGGATTTAAGGAAATACCAAATCTTCTGCATTTAATGAAAACTCTTCTTAGGTGATCTAGATGTTCATTATCAGATTTTGAAAACATTGTGATGTCATCTTGGTAAAAAACTAGAAAGTCATGGATTTCTTTGGCAAAAGCTATATCCATAGCTCTTTGGAATGTTTCTCTTGCATTCATTAATCCAAAAGGCACCTTCAAATACATGAAAGTACCCCAAGGAGTAGTAAATGCAGTCTTTGCTTGCTCCTATGGTTGAACTAAGATTTGGTTGTATCCAGAAAATCCATCAAGAAATGAAATTCTGGATGAGCCTACTACCCTCTGAAGAATGTGGTCTAGTTTTAGGAGAGGATAGTTGTCTTTTAATGACAATTTGTTCAAGTCTCTAAAATCAACACAGAGTCTGATTTCTCCTTTTTTATTCCTAGTAGTGACCAAATTAGAGACCCAATCTGAATATCTAATGGGAGCTATGATATCGTTATCATACATCATCTTTAATTCCTTTCCAATTGATGGCATAAGATCTGGATTGATTCTCCTAAGCTTATGTTTAAAGGGTTTATGATCTTCTTTGATGGGTATCTTGTGTTGAATTATGCTGGTACCATAAGACTTAAGGTCTTCATAACTCCAGGTAAAGATACCTTGAAACTCTTTGAACATACATGTATTTAATCTTTTCATCTGGAGGTAAGACTTTTGATATTTTGATAATCTTAGGTTTTTCTTCAATGCCCATGTTACATTCTTCTATATCTACTCTTAAAGGCTCCATTTTTTGTTTCCTAGCTACATCATTTGAATCAAACAAATCTTCGAATGGGACTAATCCTTGAGGAAAAAAGTTTTTTTTACGGTTTAGAATTTCAGGATCATCATTCATTATTTATTCTATTTATACATTTTCTAAGTTATCTATTTCTACTATGGTGAAATTAGTGATCTAAATCATTTATATCTATCTCACTATCTATGTTATTATCTATTGTACAATCTATCTCTATATTACAGTTTTGAAACTATCGTTCAACATTCATGAAATCATAAATTTGAGAATCTTGTTTTTCCAATATTTCAAATTCTCAGGTGTAAAAGGCATATGTCTCACTTTTGCAGTGTATCGGTGGTTGGGCTGCAAAAGGAAATTTGCAGGTACTAGTAAAAGTGGCTAGACTGTGAGCTTGAATATTATGTTTCCTAGGAATGGCAGCAAAATCAGTTTCTAGAAAGTCTTTGACCAAATATAGGCCAATCTCTCTATACTAGCTAAGTCTGGGATTATTTACAAAGTATACACCTTTGATTTGTTTAATAATAAATTTTGAGTCTCCCATTATAGAAACTCTCTTGGCTCCAAGTTTTCTAACCATCTGTAGTCCTAAGATTAGAGCTTCATACTCTGCCATGTTATTTGTGCATTTAAATTTTAATCTAAATGCATGACCTTCATAATGATTATTTTCCATGTTGTGTATCCACACTCCTACAACTACTCCCAATCTATTCACATAGCCATCAAAATCTAAATGCCATAGGAGCTCATGAAAAATGTTTTCACTTTAGGAACTTTATAATTTTCTACTACAACTATGACTTGATTATTGTCATGTTCTAAATTGTACAAGATAAAAGAGTCTATATCAGAATGCATGGAGTATATAGGGAAATTTTGTGGTTCTTTTGTAGTACTCACCATATATTTCATCAAGGTCTCTTTGTAAAGTTTCCTTTTTTGATAAAAAATAGAGATGGTGGCATATGACATGTCTAACTGTAAAGATCCCTTCAATCTTTTGTTGGGTTGTGTTATATTCTTTGCACATAGTTAACAGGGGGGGTTTGAGGGGTACCCGTAACCCCACTTTATGGGGTCCGGGGCAGCGCCCCGAAAATTTTTGGTTTTGGACCCTATGTTAGGTTGGGCAGACCCACCTATGGTTTTGTGCATGATT
>APFE030840732.1:597-19565 GCA_000404065.3 Pinus taeda | reverse complement strand
TTGGAAATCCATACCAGCATATGGGAACCTGGCATAGACCATCTCCTGACGGTCAAAGCAATCGAAGAAGGTCTCAGGAAAAGAAATCTGGGGCTGACCAGTGTGCCGAGACATAAGATCGACCCATCTTTGCATTCGTGGTTTGGTCGGTGGAGGTAGGCCAAGTGAAATGTACTGTGGCTACATCAGTGGGATTCTCTCCAAGGTGAAAGCGGTCAAAATAGAGCCATAACCAAAGTTCTTGGATCTGCTGCTCTTCACCTTGGTTAATTGTTCCTTCATCAAAGAAAGTACTGCATCACAACAATTGAACACCTTCGGTTCAAGGCATTCCAGAGCATACTGCATATAAGATCTGTTGGCTAAGTAAAGAGCAGAACTACCAGCCAGCCTAGCAAAAGTAAACAAAATGGTCCGCAAGGACTGGTCAGTGACATCTCAGATATTGATCTTGTCGTCTGCACTCGGCTGAGATCCCTCTCTGCAATGCCAACGAATGTACTCCCTCACAGACTCACCCCCATGGGCAGATCCTGATAATGAGAGAGGGGCACCATGCCTCGATAAACTGGTCAGAAAATAGATGTCAATCACTGTCAAGGGGATTTATTTTCCCCTAATCTGGAACATCTGGTTGATAGGATCCCAGGCATTGAGGAAATACTGCAACAAACTGATTTGTTGCCTCATGCTAGAGATACAGAAAAACTTCAGCAGGCCACAGTTCCGTAATGCAGCTACTGTGCCCGGATCATGTAAAGCAACAACGTCCTCTTCTTCATGCTCACGTTCTCTCTATGTAACAACCATTTTGCTCCGATGAATCTTTGAAAAACAAACAAGGGAAGAGTCAAGATCTTCATTTGGTGAAAACAGGCAAAAATTTCATGAGGAAACTATGCAAAAATTTTCCTCCCTGCGTCCATCACACCCCAGCAAGTGTACTAGGAGCGATGCATACTGACTAGTCAGTGGAGATATCAGTATGCATCACACCTTTCGACTAAGGAAGGGTGCAATGATCCTAGGGTGATTTCCTCAAACCCCAAGGGCTCAGCAGGACAAGGAAATAAGCTCAAAATCCAAAGTGAAAGGCATGTAATGAAAGAGCACAAGTTTAGCTCTTACCTGGTCCGAACGGCGTCGAGAATCCTCCACAGAATCTCCCAGAATCCGTTGGTGAAAATCAAGGGGAAAAGCACCTCAAGAGCTACAACAAACCAAATTCAAATGAAATCGTAAAATGAGAGGTAAAAGTCACGTTTAATTTACTATGCACGTAATTCAAGTAAAATATTAGTGTTTTTAACTCATTTATCAAGCATATGTCTTCATTTCTAACCAATTTGATGAAGCAAATGAACAGGTAGTACAATCTTTGAAAGAACGAAATGCTAAGGGTAAATCAAAAAGCTCAATGACCATCATGGCGAGCAAAGTTGTTGCAGAGTTCAAGCTCGTTAAAAAATAAACTCTCCATGAGCAGTTTTAGCACATAGTTCAAGCTCGTTAAAAAATAAACATAAGTCATGAGAAATGTTTCCCCCAGCGTTTAAAAGCTCATTAAAAAATGAACTGGTAAATAACCATTGTGAATGCCTTTATCGCCAGCCTTTTGAGCCTTGGTCATGTTCTCGCCATCACCTCCACTCTGTTTTTAGCCGATCATTCACCCCCATATGATTGTTTACCCTTTCGAGGAGCATGTGCGAAGAGTGATTCTGTTGGCCATCCTTGTGACACTGCCGTGATTGGAAAATTCCAAATCTTATCTGGAATCAGCTACTACCAAAACCATCACTCGTTCCTCGAAAACGAGTCTTCTTTAAGCTCTTTTCACCTGACTTGTAAAATATGAAAAAATTGCCGAGCGATTGGCCTCTCCAGCTCGTTAGAGGCATCGGAAGTGCTATCCCTCCTCTAGATTTTAATCTTTTTGGACCTGAGGGATTATTACACAAAAAGATCAAGTGCTTGTCTTGTTCAGCTCGTTAAAACTATCGAAAATTCATCCCTTTCGTATTATTTTATACTTTTTCGGACTTAAGAGATTTTATGACAAAAAAGTATTACTAGAGTTTCCTTTCCGTCCCTTTTCAGACTCTCTAAAATTGAAAAAGGATCGAGTTGTCTTTGTCATTAAATTTGTTAAAACCAATAGCGACAAACTTGTCTATATAGGCAAGAATGAGTTTCACTATCACTAGGCTCGTTAAAACATAGCGACAGGTTTGCTTGAAGGGTAAATTATAGAACAAGCATATGTTATCCTCCTCAAGCTTGATAAAAATAAAGAGGTACTAGTCAGCAATGACTGGGGAAAAATTGGGAAGAAAACTTGAAGAAACTTTATTGGTAGCAAGTCTCTCTTGAACATGGCACTTTCACTCCATCACCATGATTGAGTCGGGTTGGGTTATTCCGTTCATTGGTCATATTACCATTGGTCCATCATACCATCCATATTTGGGGTTAATGCTACCAATCCATTTTAGTGTTGTCGATATGTTCAAGAGAAGTTGATCAGAGAATTCACCAACCCAGCTTGTGTCTCACCCACTGCAATACCTTCACCCTTCATTCTTTCATGACCACCACCCTGAACCCTGTATCATCAGATCATTTTCACCTCCTCAAAATCATTTGCTTCGTTCCGTGTCGTAGATGTGGGATTCATTAAGGCCCTCCTACGACAGGTCACTTCTTGTCGACGACAACTCATTATCCAAGAAGACGACCTAGGAACAACCCTTTCAGTACTTTGAAGCTTGCATGCCTCAATGGCAAGTTTCTCACTTCCGGCGACAGGTTTACATCAATGGCCTTCGACTGAAAGATTTTGCATGGTGTTCGACACCAAGTCCCATTTTCACACCATGCAAATTGTATTGTAGTACCTTGAGGGTCATCATCGTTATTGGTGATTCCTCTCGCACCTGTTAATAGCTTACATCATTGGCTCGTAATCAGGCAATGTCTTTCCATGTTTGACTCCAAAACATCTTTTCACATGGATCGACTTGTACTTCGGGCGAAGATTGAACGAGTTTGAAGATCCTGGATCTAGTTTCATCCATCCAGGCTGCGATATATTCAAGAAAATAAAGACATCAAATGTACATCATTGTTGCACAGATGATCATCTGAATCAAAGGATGATGGCTCTATTAGAATCATCAGTCTGCCACACATACGGTTGTCTGTCCTATGTACATGAAAATGAATTTATAAAGCTAAGCATGGGAATGCCCGCCTCAGCTAAATCATGAAAAATATTATGAAGATAATGTATTTTGTTGTATCTTATTACAGGTCGCCTTCCAGTTCGAAAAACCTCAGATCCTCATGATAAAGCATTTCACCCAACATCAAAAGATTTACGACCTCATGCTTAGGTGGAAACTGTTATAGACATATTTGGGCACTGCAACCCCAATCATATATGTCCATAAAACAAGGGCTTCTGAGTTCCTAAAAGTGTTTTTTCACACCCTAAAGAAACAAGGTCAGCTGACTACATCATCTCCTAGAAGTTCTCCATCGAAAACTGCTCAGAACTGGTCAAAACTAGACCATACATACTGCTCAGTGCAAAGGGTGTGATGCATCTCACCTGCCACATGCAAAAAGTGCGATGCATACTGAAAAGCCCTTCTGTAGGGTGTGATGGGTGAGAGTAAACAAATGGCAGAGACGGTTTGCAAGCTGGATGATCATGGAATTTTCCAGAAACTTCTCCTGTGACACTTGCCTCTCTGCATTCGCCCAGGGATGAGTAAGAGATCATGAATCTCCAAGTAGAACCAAGAACTATCAAAGAGAGGACACTAATCAAAATCCCAGAAGCTGACTCACCCCCTTGTAAACATCTATATATGGATCCCTCATCCCAGAGATCCAGAGGCTAGAATTTTTCATCTTGTAAGGAAGTGTTGTTGGTTTCCTGGTGGAACATCATAGTGTTGGGTGATCTAAGCTTTTCATGAGGTGAAGAAGGGCTTTCATGCTGGGAGGATGACGCTGGGTTATATCAATGGGTTGTAATCCTCTCTTTTAATCTTTATATCAATAAATCTATTCAAGTTTTCCTCCACATTCTTGTATGTTTGATGATATATGCATTCATGTGGTCAATATATATCTGGTCATATATTTTTTATGATTGTAGACCTCTGTACTTTGAAGGTATTATGTTGCTTTGACTTTACAGGTACTCTTTGAAGCGGGGTAATCAATGAAGGAGTGGCAAAGATCTGTCAGAGGGGAGAAGGAACAAGCAAGGAACCAAGCGAAAGATTGAGGTTGGTATTCTTCGCTCTTCTTCTATCTACTTCTCATAAAAGAAAATGAAAGTGGATTTAGTTTGTTTGTTTCTAAGATAGCTACCCGTCTTAGTGGGACTAGCAGCTCTGCATAGACACTAGATTTCCCGATAACAAACCTCAAAATGAATCCCTCGGCCCCTCCAAGCGCTCTGCCCCATACAACCAGCCTTCTTAGACGCCTAGATGACGTCATGATGACCTGGGACAATGACATCACTGTCCTCCACCACTAAATATGCCCCTGAATGCTGGAGGAGGAACATATTACCAGAGATGGTTTTAATCTGCGTAACATAGCAGTTTTGGGTGATAGTCAAAATTTTCACATGATTAAAGTTAAAGTAACATAATTTTTGAAAAAATCATCAAATTCCAATTTTGTATTGTATCAGGTTTGTGTTGAAAATGCTTGAACATAAGAGAGATTTTTCGACTTATCCATTCCATTTCAACACCATTCACTATTTTTATATTAAACACTGAGGTGTCTTAAATTTTGATGTCCCCAACTTGGATGCATTGATTTGTACAAAATTGATAATCATCACTTGAGGTGTTTAAACCATTGGTGCATGTAACAATGAAGTACTTGTATTTGATGATCAAATCAGAATAATTTTTTCATAAAATATGAAAGTAAAGAAAAGGTTATAAATTCATTTTAGAGATATTGGACTCATCTTTCCTTGGATGTAGTTTTATTTTAATTTTTTATATTTATTAGTTAAAATGAAATGTTAATTGAGGTTATTTTGGTTAGTGGAGTAAAAGGTGTTTAAATTCTTATTAGTGATATAATGAGTTTTGGGTGTCTTGATGATTATTATTATAATGGATTTAAGCCTAAGAAAAGACCTCTTAAGTAAGTATAACTATGAGCTAGCTTAGTACCAAAAAAGGAAAGCACTCTTGAGTGAGTATAACAATGGGCCAATTGTTGGCACAATCAAATTCAAATAATTTGATATAATTTCAATTTTTTAAACTAAATTTTTACAATGATGAAATTTTTACATATGGGCATAAAATAGTCATTACACAATTATTTAAATTATGGAGGGCTTCATGACTAGGTTTTCCATATGGTATTTTGATGTACTAAGGTTTGGTCCCAGTTTATCTATTGAAAGGGATGTCCTAGCATGGTGTTGACATCTGGTCAATCCACATCAACAACATTCCATATACCCCCACCATGCTAGATCCTTATGCACTTTTCAATGCTTATTAACTTTGTTAGTGCTTCATAATCATGTCAGATGACAATCTCGACTGTGGTGAGGATTCATTCTCCTTGGAAGATGTTGTCCCATTAGACAAGGATTTTGTTTCCTCTCTTTGAAAATCTTTCCATGTTGGCCATTCAAGATTTTTTGGCGGCATAAGTGACATCCAATGACAATATCTGGTATTAGATGTTTTGAAAAGTCATGAATTGAGCCCTAGAGGTTAAACTCCTTAGTTCTCAGCATTATTTCATGCATTCCTCTTCTGCCAATTTCTCAACAACAACCTTAGGCTCATTTGACTCCTTCCCCCCCCCCATAGTCGACATTCTATCATACCAAGAATAGGTTAAGGTTTTTTTGTCTAGTGAACCCACTCCCATTGAAGGAAAAAAGATAAAATGTGTCCCTAGACAAAAGTAAAAGTTCTAGATGGTGATTGGGGTAGATTTACAATTTAGTAAGATCCTATACTAGTCAGACATGGCAGTTGTTGGTATGTTATATAACAAGTCTTCAAGGTGCACATCATTAAAGTCTTGGCTAGATCAACATTGTGGGGGAGAGGGGGTGTGATTGGTTATTGTATGGATTATTTCCTTCTAGCTCACAAATGGATTATGTTTTGTTTCTCCTCATCAATCTACAAGGAAAAGGTTCTTAGCCAGTCCTAGTCGTAGGGTCCTTTTTGTCTCCTCCTTAATAAATGGGACCTGTCTTTCAACCCTTGCAAGGAACATATTACAATTTCCTAGATATGGGCCATAACAATAGGTCTCTTAGTCCAATTATGCACTCAATATTTTACAAAGAAAATAGGAAATATTTTGGGTTGACTAATTGAGGTTGGAAATTTTGTGATTCAAAATGTTATCCGTGATGGTTATGGATGTTGGCGGAGATGGATTTTTTTAAGATTCTTTTATACCAAATAGAAGTTTAAAATGTTGAGCTCTCATGTGTTGTGAAGTTACACTATCAAGGAGTGTCATTCTATTCTTTTGGACACCATGACATTACGCATACCCAAACCGAATGCAAACATTTTCAAACCAGTGTTACTCCCTTTAAGAGGATTGGCGTCTAAAGCGGTAGGAATGTCTCAAGCGAAAGTTTCTATGGAAAAGATAGAGGCACATTCTATTGAGCTTAGGGGGGCCAGTACAATCAATGCAAGGACTCAAATGGACCCCATCAAGGCACCTCTAGGCTTGCATTGTTACAAACCTATCTAATCACACCTTAACTTATTTTTTTAACAAAGTCTTGATCATTGTCCACTAGTATTTTACAATGCTTGGATTCAAGTTAAAGGCTTAAGTTTTACAACTATGTTTTTCTTACTCTATTTTTCTTATGTTTAAATTTGCCTATGTGCTTTCCAATTATGCTTTTCATTTCATGATTTTATTGATGTTATACTAAAATTATTGTGCTTTCCAATTATGCTTTTCATTTCATGATTTTATTGATGTTATACTAAAATTATTGTTTCTCTTAGTGTCACTATAACTTCTTCTATTCTACCATAATTCATACCTTCATTATAACTATAAGTGTATCTAAAAAGTACAATCCTCATTGGAAATAATATGAAAATTTGATCCAACATATATTATTTTTCAAAATTATTCCCACGATGATATGTTAATCACTATGTATTTATTAAACTAACCATATGTGGTCATAATGAGATTTTATGGGTTGTTACCCCTTCCCCTTTAATATTTATATTAAGGTTCAAATTAAAAAGGTATGGCCCTTATCTTGCTAGATTAACGAACCTTACAAATCAAAATACCCATAACTACATGATTTTATACTTTCAATACCCAAGCTACGAACTATGACCATATAAGGGACTTTATTCAAATTTTATAATGCCCTATCCATGAAAAATGGAATATGTATATAATCTTTCATGCTTATTTTCTACAATATAGGTATCTATGGTGGATTTGCATTTTTAAGGCTATCTATATAATAAGCCTTCTATTGCAATTGAGGTGGAAAACAATGAAACTTAATACACTGTTATCCTAGTACACATGGAAGGATTTCATTAAGCCATGAGGGTGGCTCCACCTACCTTCACATGGCCCAATCTTGAAAAGCATGAAGTTTCAATAAACGGACAAGATCATTTTGGATTTAATCAATGGTGGTTGATATTTATGGTTTGGGTTTGATCGTAATGACCTTTTTTTCTGTCATATGTTTGGTCATCAGGGAAAATTTTAGGGGCAAATATTCGCAGGTGGTCTAATTTTCCATGATTTTTCCAAAAAAATCCCCGATTTCCATTTTTTTCTAAAATGATTCACCCAAATTTTATAGTACACCATTATTTTACCTTTAAAATCACCAAAATATTATATTGACTAATATAAAATCATTGGAAATCTATATATTTCTACAAAAATATCACGAATTTTTTACAATTTCCATATTAGGGACTAGTAAGATTCACCAAAATTTCTAAAGTTTAAGATAAACTTCTATCCTTAAAATTTCCCCTGGTTACTTTCGTTGGGCTTTCGGATAGAGCCCACTTAGCTCTATCCTCAAACTTCGTTCTTTCACCATTAATGTTTACAATTAGTTGATATCATTTACTTTTTGATAGTATACAATCGTTTCTCCGTGGTGAACATTCCATGCAACTTCGTTTATTCAATCTAATGATAGGAAGAGCCCTATGAGGGTTTGTAATTATGGATTTTCTTTTATCTCTTCTCTTTTTCTCAATGTATTTCCCAAAATATTAACCTAATTTCTCGTCATCCTTCTTTGGTTATAGGATTCAAAAAAAAATCTCCATTTTGATACTAATACTCTTTTTGGTCTTGGTCTTTGGAAAAACTATTCTAATGGCTAGCGCAGTGCATATGTAATGACATCATTTCATTTGTGTTTCTCGGTAACTTTCACTCTGTACTGTTCTAATTTACTCTGGCTTTTATTTTGTTAATATTCAAGGGTTTTAACCTTCTTCTCTTTTGTATATAAATTTGTTGCAGAGGCACTAAACTCTTCTGACCTTTCTTTTGATGAATTTTTGTTTCATTCCTTTGAGAAGTTATTACTTTCGATAGAGTGCCATTTCTCAAGGGGATTATTACTCTCAATAGGTAAAATGTAATTAATTCCTTTATGGGACAGAATCCCTCAACGTTTTTCTTGCAATGATTTTTCTGAAACTTTAGACAATTTTCATTAAATTAGGGGTTCCAAATTAGGAACTATGATGTACCAGGCTTTATATAGTCGGTAGTCAGTCTTGGAATATTCTTTTTCCACTATTGTGTTTATAATCATTCTGCAGTTAGCCACTTTCCCTAATGTGGACATTTTCTTTGCTTCTATGTTATGGTTTTCATCATATTCAAGTTGATATTTTGGGTAACTTATTACCATATTTTTAATAGTTTTAACATATGTTATAGGTAGACACTTCAAGTCTCTTGAACAAGGTTCCTCTCAAGTAAAACACTGTTTTTTTCCAATAATTTACTCTCTTTAATATTTCCTTCAATGATAGTCTCACTTGATAGCATTCAACTCACATTTCATTTGCTCGGTATTTCACAGGTATGTTGAACTTGGATAATTCATTTACAAATTATTCTGTTTACTATGGAGTTTGTTCAATTTATTTTATAAGTTCGACATCCTCCCTACAGGTCAAATGCTCTTTAAACCTCCTATTTGTTCTTATGCATGCGACGTGAATCTCTCTCCTGTTGAAGATAGACACCCCAAATTTCTACTTTAATTTCCACCATGGAAATTTGTTTAGACTTTTACCCTGAGGGGTGTTTATTTTTGGTTTAAGGATACAGTGCCCATATATATTATTAAAGTGGACTAAGGTTGAAATCCTTTTGTCCATTTTTTTTTAATTTTGTGTAATTTATGATGTGGGTCTTTTCAACCTTTGTTTGTAAACTACAATTTTGTAAGCTCATATTTTTTTGTTTGATTTAATTCCAAAGAATCAATGTATAATTGGAACTTCAGATTCTTATTTGTAATTCACTTGTCATGAGTGTATTTCAGTAAATTTTCCATGTTTGTATTCTTTAAAATAATTTTTATAATAAAATTTCTAAACCTGTTGTTTGTGTTTTTTCTTCCGCTTTTAGTATGATTTTAAGTAGTAGACTGCTACTACTTTACTTTTGTTCATTCATTTCCTTTAATAATTTAAGTTTTAAGATCCTTGTAGATAATTTTGTCATTCTCTCAAGAATGTATTTAGATATAGGAATTTGTTTTAGAATACTAGATCTACTAAACTAGCTATCTATGTAAGAAACCAACAATATATCAAGATATAAATAAGAACAGAAAGAGAACAAGGAAAAATAATACAAAAGATATACGTGATACACCCAATTGAAATTAATAAAATTTCTAAACCTGTTGTTGGCTTTTTCTTCCGCTTTTAGTATGATTTTAAGTAGTAGACTGCTACTACTTTACTTTTGTTCATTCATTTCCTTTAATAATTTAAGTTTTAAGATCTTTGTAGATAATTTTGTCATTCTCTCAAGAATGTATTTAGATATAGGAATTTGTTTTAGAATACTAGATCTACTAAACTAGCTATCTATGTAAGAAACCAACAATATATCAAGATATAACAAGGAAAAATAATACAAAAGATATACGTGATACACCCAATTGGGCTACGTCCACATGAAGGTTGTCTTCTATTATCTCCAGAAATCTCCAACAATCTTACAAAGAGAGCAACTACAAATAACCTACAATGTTACAAAGAGAGCAACTACAAATAACTTGATACAAATGGAAATATGTTGTGAGCAGAGGATAAGATGTGATGGTATCAAAAAATAGTATATATCTTAAGAGGCTCCCTTGACCGTATTATATACCTAGATATGTGGAGGAATTGCTCTCACATATTAAATGTGGGATAATATAATTCTCCAAAATAACACCTCTTTATATAATAAATGGATACAAGAGTATATTATGCCATTATAAATATGTGATATAATGTATTACTCTTCAAAGGAATATAGTATATTCAAACAATTTGTCCATTTGTTTTATAATTAAAAATAGGTTTAACTTAAAACCATAATTCAAATTTTGTTCCTTTTCTTAAATTGTATCACGTCACTTATGGCCTTTCCAATTGGTTCTTGTAGTACTATGTTTGTAATACTTACTAAAATAGAACACTTCCAATATAATCCATATACTTCTATTTTTGGAAACGTTACAAAAGTATTTTCATTCACTATTCTACATATTTTTATCAAATACTAGATACATGTTTAATTGCAGTATCTTCTTAATACAAAGCTTTCCATAGGCTTTAAACAATCATCATTTATCTATTCTACTTTGGATATTTACACTATAATGTTTTTTGTTCTATACATGTATGCGTACAAAATACTTAAATTATTATGAATGTCAACACAATATAATTTCTATTCTAGTTTTCTTTCTCTTTCAGTCTCATGTATAGACAAAGATCTTTGAAAATATTTATAACTATACTACTATATAGAATTTCATTCATAAAATTCATAAAATGTAACAACTAGTGCAAAATATAAATTAGTCATTATACCGACTTGTTAGTCTTCTTTGGAAAATAATGTTGAAACTGCACTACTCCAACCAACCATGACTCTTTCTTTTGAAAGAGTCCCCCTGAGCTCTAATGGACTACAAGCAAACTTAGTCTTTTGTTCTTTTTCTCTTTCACTATACTTCTCACTCATTTTTTCACTGTGTGACGCTTTTGCCAGTATAGGACAAGAATAATACCCTTTTCCAACTTTTGTTGGTAGTTAGCTACTACCTACTCCTTATCCACCAGGTGGCAGGTAGTCTCTTGGCTCATTAATGAGCCTCACTCTCCCTAGACACCTAAGGCAACATCTTGCCTTACTGAGAGAGTTATTGACAAATAAATTTCATAATTTAATCATTTAGTCCTCAGATTGGATGCTTAGGTCTTACACCATCAACGATAATTAAATTCAATGATTAACTTCCAACCCATATTTCCTCTTTAGCCAATTGCAACCTCATAATTATTTTCCATATTTCTTATTAACAACTGAACAAAACAAATTTACATAATATTTCTATTAGTAATATAATACTGATAACCAATACCAATTAAGTTTTAAAATCAAAACATCAAACATACTTGGCACATAGAATATTCACAAATAAACCCTAAGTTAGGGGATATCACACACATCCTAGTAATATTCCCCTTCATGTTCCCATTATTTCTAATTTGAAGTTTGATTCCTCTGGTTTTTATTCTCATGAATCCCCAAGAAAGTAGCATCTCCTCTCCATAAGGTATCTAGTTTTCCTTCTCATTCTCCTCTCCCTTTAGAATGGCCTTCTTCCCTCACTCAAACTTTTCACAATGATATCTCTCTTTATGCATCACAAGCCTTAGCCTCGAGGGCTCTTGGCTAATCATATTCTCACATCCCCTCAGATACTGCATAAAGAAATCCTAGTTGCTCTAGCTTTGGCTAACTTTTATAGTTGAATGTAAAATTTTTAGAGGAAGAGATGGTAGAATGTAGTTTGGCTCTAGCCAAATCCCTAGGAAACAAGTGGGCCAAAAATTTCATCTCACCTTAGATAAGCTAAAAGTGGAGAGAAGTGTGGAGTGCAAAACAAGCTACTCTTTTTGAGGCCCTTAAAATAGGAAAATCCAATGCTCAACCCCAGCCCCCCGCCCCCAGGAATTTCCTATCTTTCAATATTAGGGGGATAGGAAGTGATTCAAAAATCCTGTCACTCAAAAGATGGTATTATCCATCTCTCCATTTTTGATATTCTTGTAGGAAACTATGCCTCTGGGTGAGAAATCATGAGTTTTTCCTTCCTCTTTGTTGAAATTTGGGGTACACAACTTTGGATTTTGATGGGGTATCAGGAGGTTTGATAGTGGCATGAAAGCTAAGAATTTTCACATTCTTCAACCTCAATTCTCCCACTTGGGATCTTGGTGGAATTGGAAGTAAAAGATAACAATTTTCCCATTTGTTTCATAAATATATATAGGCCTTATTAGGATATAAGCCCTACTATGAATCCCTTATGATGTTTGGTTTCCCATTTTCTCCAAAAATAGTGTTAGGTGGTGATCTCAATCTAACCTTCTCTCTCAAAGAAGTGTGTGGCATTCACATTTTCTATGACTTGCTGAAAGGTTACTTTAGCCATTTATTTGAATCACTTGAGTAAAAATTTGTCTCCGACCTAGAAGAATGGTTGAAAAGGAGAGCATGGCATAACCAAGCATTTAGATCATTTTTTTATTTCTGAAGGATTAATAAATGGATTATAGAACATCAAATCTTTGGTGGAGGTGGGTAGAATTTTAGATCATATGGCA
The DNA here is from genome assembly GCA_000404065.3 of Pinus taeda. Lineage (NCBI taxonomy): Eukaryota > Viridiplantae > Streptophyta > Pinopsida > Pinales > Pinaceae > Pinus > Pinus taeda. Next base: position 6,600 of record APFE030840732.1, on the reverse strand, counting down.
ATGTCTCTAAAGTTGGAATTTCCAAAGAATAAGCCCCCATTATCCCTTCAAATTCATTCCGATATGGCTAATTTAAGAACATTATTAGGAATTGATTTCATTGCCATAGATTCACTTCTCTCCCTCTTTCAGGGATTCCATAATGAAATAATTTTTCAACAACCGTAAGAGCATGAAATAGGCATCAATCCCCTAGTCCTTTACTTTTAGGAACAATACTCAATGATCTCTGATTGAGACTCAACAGAGGATTAAGGGCCTTTTGGTGGAAAGAAACACATTCCCCTTTTTGAGGAGCAAGAAGCTACTCTTAGTTCTCTTGGAAATTAGGAAGGATTTATTATCTAAGGAAGAAGCTATTTGGTGCCTTTAAAGTAGGGTAATCTAGATAGTCAAAGGGGGCAGTAACACTATGTTTTCTTCACAGATTCTCTAGCCATCACCAAAACATGAACACGATTTGGAGAATTCAGGACCATGATGGCTCATGGGCTTCCTCCTCTAAAAAAAGAAGAAACCAGAAAGGACTTTTTAAAATCCATTTTCATTGATCCTGCAAGTTTCCCTATTAGGGATATTTTGGATACTTTGTCTAGATTTCCTCCATTCAGTTTTGAAGAAATGATTAATTAATTGTAAGAGGATGTATCAAAAGTCATGCTCCACTCTACCCATTTTTTGATGCAAAAAGGAAAGAGCCCCAAGTAAGATGGCCTTTCTATATAATTTTATTAAGGACTTTATGAGATAATAATGGAGGAATTTCTCAATGTGGTGAAGGAATATCAAAAGTTTGGCCAAATTTGTGAGGCTTTAAAGACTACACATCTAGCCCTTATTATGAATAATCAAGACCCAATCAGTTTTGAAGACTTCCAACCCATCTCATGTTGTAATGTAATTTACAAGATCATCACTAATATCATTGAAAATTTCCTTAAGTCCATGTTTAATTAGTTTATTTCAAAATAGAAGTTTGGATTTCTATTCCATCATCAAATACATCACATTGTCTCCTTATCCCAAGAGGTAATGCACTCTATTAGGACTCAAAATTATCCATCTATCATCATCAAGTTGGATCTCTCTAAGGAATATGACAATGTTTAATGGGTTTTTATTAGATTGGTTCTCATACAAATGGGAATGCATTCACATATGATAAATTGGATTATGCATTGTATTTTGATATGGTCTTTCTCAGTTTTAATCAATGGTTATCCTTCTCCTTTCTTCCATTCATCTAGCATAATAAGATAGGGATGCCCTCTATCCCCTTTCCATTTTTTTCTAATACAAAAGTTTTGAATGAAATCATGGCAGATGTTAAATCAATAGGAGAAAAAATGAGGCAATCATGTCTAGTTTTGAATATTTAAGTCATTTGCATTTTGCGGATGATGTTCTCCTATTTGATACGAGTTCTCATCGAGAATTCATTTCAATAAAAATATTTTGGCCTCATCTTTCCTAGTAAAAAGAGTTGAGGTAAATATGTTATCAAGTCAAGCATTCTTTTCATTTTCAAGTTGAGGATCTTCAAGCGACTCTAGAAAAATATTTAAACCTTTCGAAGTGAAGAATAGAAGAAGGGGTAAAATATATAGGGTTTCATTTGAAACCTAATATTTATCACTTAGAGGATTGAATGTGGGTTTTAAAGAAGATAGGAGTTAATTTCTAGGCATATCTAACAACCTTGTGTGTAAATCCCTCTTGTCAATATTATATGAATTGTAATTCACGTAAATAATGTGGAAATGAAACAAATTGACTAACTGAGGAAATTGGACAGGGATTCAGAGGACTGAGGAGGACTTTCTTGTAAACCCAAGCAACTTTATTTATTTCTACACCTATATCCTTGATGATTTGATGACACAAGTGGTGCAAGCATTGAATTAAGGTGTGGAATGCTTGAATGTGGGACGAGCTTGTAGTGTTGTTCTTGTAGATCATGTTGACATGGTCAACACATATGAGAAGGTAGGGAAATAAGTATAAATGAGGAGATATTTGGGGGGACAGAAAATTTAGGGGCAAATCATGCTATTCTATCGCACAAAGAAGCAGATATATAAGAGGGGAGCAAGAAAAAAAGGGAGCACACTAAGTAGGGCACACAGAGCATGAATTTGGTTGTGGATGTGGATCTTCCTGAAATATTTAACTTTTCTCTAAGCCTATGTTTTGATATTGCGGGACAGGTTCCCTGTGTTTACTGAGGCTTGTGGTTATGCTTGTGAATTCATTGCCAAAGAGAGTTTAGTGGAGTTGTGACACTTAGGGGCTAGCTGGGCTAAGAATCCTATAAGGGCTTGCTCGTTGATAAATACATGAGTAGTGGCTAGCTTTGGGGTTGATAAACATCAGCTCTCCATTGGTAAACTACTTGGACAAGTGTATTCTTTGCTCCCACAGTAGCTAATCCAACTAATAAACCTCCCCTTATATATATGTGTGTGTGTGTGTGTGTTTTATTCATGGTTAACACTTGAAGATCATTGTATTGATGTATCTAAGTGAATTTTGATGACTATACAAGTTCTAGGTAGAACTAGGTTCTTGTCAAATGCCTAGTTAACTCCTTGAATTAACTCAAGAAAAATCTAGAAAGTGTTCTCGATGATAATGTAGGAAACACCTATGTTTGTAGGTTGAACTTAGCTTAGTCTAGGAAGGTCTAGAATTATATACATTAGGGATGAAGGGCAAATGATTTACCGCCATGGGGTCAAATCTTAGAGGGGCCTGGAATTAGCTTGATGCAGTGGTAGTGGGCCAGACTAAGTGGAGGTCTGGGGTGGGCACTTGTAGTGGAAGGTAGATGTGGGGTTGAGCTCGAACAAATTAACCTGAGATTCGAAAGTTAGGGGCTCTATGTGAAGAGTGTCTATCTACTAGTCTTGAGGCCTAGATGCACACATAACAAGGTGCTACTGTGGAGGTTTGGCAGTTTGGGACCTCCGATAAGCATGATTGTGTAAAAAAAAGTCAAATTCCTGAAAATTCATTATAATCAGAAGATGTTGTATGGCACGTTAAAGGTTTGTCATGTGGGCCCGTAACGTTTATTGAAATTACATGTGTTGTGCGGTGGAAGCTAGGGACTAGCATTGGCACCAAGGATTATGTGGAACCACTTAGGTGAGGTGGGGTTTCCATGTGGGTGCCATGTGGGAGCCAGGTGGCAAGGCCTTGCTCTTGTGGAAATCTTAAGTGGTAAAAATTTAAATGGTTATAATTTTTTATCCAGGTGATAGATTTTGATAAAATTTATATTACTGAAAAGCTCTCGATGAGCTGAACCCAATGTTGTAGTCCAAAATTAATTCCACAACGTTGGGAGAGGAGGAATTTTGTAACCCCATTTCCATAATGAGACCATGGAGCTAAATTTAGAGTAAAGTAACACCTCCCATTCGACCTACAGGGAGCTAGGTTGTGAGAGGGACTGTTACAACATATAGATCGCTCTTGAGGGAGTGTAGGTTGGTCCTGATAAAAGTTGTCATGGAAAGCACACTAGTATAATGGACCTCAATCAGTAAGGTTCCAAAAGAAATATTAACAAAAATAAAAAAGGTATGTTTTAGGTTTTTATGGTATCAAAACTATAATTTTAAAGGAATCCCTCTTGTCAAATGGAATTCCACAACACAACCCAAGATTCAAGTAAGCTAGGGTTTAAAACTATTCATTGTTGAAAAATGCAGCAAGAAATTCTCGATTTGATTTTTCCTTGATTAAATTGAGAAAATTCAAAATTCCACATCAGAATACAACTTGGAGGAGTTAACTTAGGTGACATGGCTCTTATCACTCATTTAGTAACACTCACTTTGAGTTAATGAGTTGAAGTTATGTTTGCATGTGCTGATTTGTATTGTATAGGAGTTTAGCTTAGTTAATTCGAGTTAGGGGCATGAATTTCAATTGTATGTAGTGATTCCTAAATTGTAGGATCCTAGAATGAGTTAATTTTAGTTGTAATTAGTTAAACTAGTTCTAACTATTAATAGATCTATTTGGTGGTCAGTTAAGTAATGTGAAATCACTCTAACTTAGAGATCATCTAGTTAAATGATCAATCAATTAATAATTAGCTCATGCATGCAAATAATATGAGTTGCCCAATTGTGGTGGAGTTTCCAAGGCAGTGTACAATTGATTATATATACTAGATTGAGTGTATAGCTATTTGTATTGGTGAGTTGATCATCCCTAAGGAATTGCGCAAGCATTTTGGATGACTTTCCTAATTAATAGGGGCCTAATTCCCCAAGCAACAATGCAATGAAATAGGAGCTTGGAGGGCTTGAAAATTGGCTAAGTGTTGGCCAAGTCAGTTAGTCAGGCCGAGAGATAGATTATACTAGTGCATAGGTTGCTCAGGCTTGAGAAATCATTATATTTCTTCTCTATTTTCTGACTAATGCAATAAATATAGGAAGGGGTTTTGAGCAGTTTCTTTCCCCTTAGATAAATCTCTGAGCATGTGTGATTGAATCTTGTCTCATGTTTATGTTGTGATTTCTCGATCGCTTAATTGTTTTTGTTGATGAGTAGAGTAGATTCAAGTCTTTTGTTTTAGCGAACTACATAAGCAGTTTGAATCTACAAGGAATTTCTAAGGAAATCTTCCAGCAAGGGCTTAACAAGAAACATATGAGGGTCAGTGAAGATCCTTAGATAGGGGATGGAGAAAATTTTAGGCTGTCACAATCACTTCTTAATCAATTGCATGGATTTGGGCATTTCACCCTTTGGGCTATTTTCTCCCTTGATCATATAGGTCTCAACATAAATAGTTGAACCTTAGTGGAACAAATGGGTCTAGAAGGTGATTTGAAAATAAAATGGTAATCATATATTGATAGTGTATTTTTTGGTTTTAATTAATTATATCCATATGTTGAAGATGTTCTTAAATGGTCCTACCACTATACGATGAAAGTTTTTACTACCAAGTTGGGTAACAAGGTTTGGTGTGAAGCTAGTTTTTTAGTTGATTGTAAGTGGTAATGGGAGAAATTATGGAAATTTCATGCTCTTATGAGACCAAAATTTTACCTTTCGTTGGAAAAAAGTGTTAGCGTAGGAAAACTTGATTAAAATAGGTTGGATAGACTTTAGTAGGTTTCCCCTTTTAAAGGTGAGTCGAAAACACCCTTCCACCTGCTTATTGCTTGTTCATTCATTGCTCAAGTATCGATGATTCTAAAAACAAAGTTTGGTTTATCATTTTCATGGGAAGGGTTGGCCTAAGCTCGGATTCATGTTTTTGTTATAGTTTTGAGGAAGTATCCCTTCAAAGTTTTAGATATCTCCCTCTTTCTCTGGTCTATTTAATCTACTGGTTAAGTATATGTCAATTTTCCAAGCTAGTTCAACCTCAACTAGGCTTGTGGCTAAAAAATTGAAAATTTATCTAGGGAATACAAATTAGACCCCAAGCAGGTTAAGTGTAGAATCCATGTGTTTCCTCATTCAAAGCCTGGTATCCTATGAGAGCATCCACTTGTGTGTGGTGTGAAGGTAATCCTTTTACTATTCAATTCTCATTATTTTCATATAAGGTATGGTCCTGGTCAAGGGTCTAATATGAAATTATAACTCATGGCTCTATGGGTCATCCACTTCCATGCATTGAAAATCATTGTTCCAAGTTGCAGGTTCTTTATGACTCAAAGACGATGACTGACTGGGCCAACAATAATACACAAATACATAATGTACATCTTCATCCTATCCTTAGTAAGATTAAAGACCTCATACAATACCTGAAATGGTTCTCTTTTCCACGCCTCTATACGGAATTAATACTTGTGGTGATGAACTTTCCAAAGATGTGCATACTCTTTAGTCAGGATCCTTCATCATTCATCGCTTTTTTTTAGAACAATTTAGTACAAGGCATGTTTTTAACATTATAATCTCTTTGTTCATAGATAGTCAAATATCCCCTTATTTTTTAGATCTCATTTTTTATATGGGTATAAT
>APFE030840724.1:164757-178454 GCA_000404065.3 Pinus taeda | reverse complement strand
TTGTTAAATGTATGGTTATGGAAAAGGGCATTTAACTATATGAGAGAAATAAGGAGAAACTGAAAACCGGGGTGGGAAAACAGAAATTTTTACAACCTTCTCAATATTTGATCTGAGCCAAGTTTGAAGAGATTGCCCCCAATCCAAGTGAAGGGAGCACTTTTCCTGACTATCTTACTCTTTTATTTGGAGGACAAGTTTGATGGGAACTGTGCTGATACCAAATAGTTTGCTATATCAACAAACCAAGAGAGAGAACTGAAATAGAAAATAAGTGCTCGTCCGGTAACTAGTCATCCACCATTCCTTCTTCACCTGCAGGAAAATTTACTCTAGACAAAAATACTACAACAACATTTTCCTTACCAGGCTTATCAACAATGGTTAGATCAAACTGCTATAATAAAAGTAACCATCTTATAATTTGAGCATTCACATCTGGTTTGTTCATTAACTATTTGATTGCAGCATGGTCAGTATGCACAAATGTTTGATAGCTTGTAATATAATGCCTGAATTTGTTTAATGAATGCACAACAGCCAGGAGTTCCTTTTCGGATTTAGCTCATCTTTTGATAATTGTTACTGATAAAATAAATAGTGTTGTAGCAATTTTTTTGGTTTTGATAAGTCAGAATAAATTAGACAAAAAATGAAAATATATTTACAAAATGTTAAGATAGGATGTGGACTAAAAGAATATTGAATAAAAAATGTTAGGAAAATATTTGATAAATATGTCCATATCAAAAAAACTGTTAGGGTAGATGCCCTAAAAATGAAGGCAAAATAAAATGTTAGGTTAGACAAAAAAGAAAAAGAAATCAACTCTGAAAGTGTTGCAAATCTAAATGCCACTACTTTGTTCTAAATTCAGTTTGAAAAATAATAAGTTGTGTGCAGTTTGTTTAGATGCCACACTAGGTTATTTTATCCAATTATACAGTTGCATCATAATTGGATTTGTTTTAAATTAATTCTCATAGGTAGAAAATAAATTGGCTCAACAATTTAATCTGAGCCACTGGAGGGAATAAGGTATAGAGATAGATTGTTCATAAAAAGAAAATATTGGGTTGCTAGTTCAAATGCACTGTGAAAGGACAGGTAAAAATGTTAGGAGTAGAAGGGTAGGTAGAAATGTGAAAGTTTGAGATGATGAAATGGTTATTTCCTAAAGATCAAAACATTAGGAAACATATTGATGACGGGAGTTCGAATAACCAAATTTTTAACCTTATGTTATTTCATTCATATCTTATCACTTCATTTGTTAAATCACCCGAACCCACAGCCGCCGCATCCGCCTATCATATCGCACCCCACCGTTCATTCCTCGCTCACACATTAAACTCCCTCCACCTCATGTCTCATCCTGCACACTCCTCTGCAATCATACGTCCCATACTCCCTTTCGGCCCTCATTCGCCGTCTGAAGTTTATCGGCAGGGGGGGGGGGGGGGCGAAATGGGCAATCTTTAATACCGCCTACATAAACTACAAAACTCACCTTTTAGTCTTTCGGGACTAGAAATCCCAAAACCACAAACCACTCCATCTTAATCCTGAACGTGGTATCCTTCATAGCCATTTACCACCGCCCCACGTCACCTCCACGTCATGTTCCACTTCATATCTCTCGTCCAATCATCTGATGCCTATCCATTGCCCATTCATTTCCGCTCCCATGCATTTATAACCAAATGTCCGTTAATTAACCCGTTGGATAATTAATGAACTTTCAAACGTTCAGTGCCACCCTCCCACTCCATTTTTCTCTTTATAAACATTGTGCCATACATTTCAAAGGTTACACAGTTAACTTCTGGGACCAAGATTATTATTCAAGCCCACCTACTCAACAACTTAGCCACTGTCTGACATTCTAGCAGCCACTTGTCGTGTTCACAAGCACATCTTCCAGGTCCACTTGTCAGTTACCTGTCTCCACTCTGGTAACTCCTTTTATCATTCTGTCATTTACAGTTTCAGTTTCATTTGACAAAATGCCTCCCAAGGGAAAAACAATCGCAAAGGTTTCAAATCCTCTAATTCACCCACAGATTGATTTCTACCATACTTCCTTAGTTGACAAGGATTGAAAAATCATTGAGACTTCTTCTCAATTTGATTTATTTGAAATTTATTGCTGGTGGGAAGAGAAACTAATTGACCAGAGTGATGAAATTGGGCTTTGGGAATCCCAATTACCCCATTATATTTTTCCACAAATACATAGAGCTCCAGAGTATGTGAGAAAATGCCAAGAATTCTATGATCCTGGCCCAAGAGCCATTATCTCATCTACTGGAGAAATCCTCTGTCCCATTAACGCTGACTCAATTGAGAAAATGTTGCAAGCCCTTGCCATTATACCAACTCATCCTTTTTCCCATGAAAATCTGATAGAAGCTTATAACAAACTGGACTTTACCAAGAGATCCCAGACCCTGGAACTGTTTTTAGCAATTGGTAGTCCTCTACCAAAGAGAAATCCCCCTTATGATTCATCTATGTCTCCTGATAGAACTAAGCATATTACTACTATCATGTCCTATTTGCTTGGTTATCACTCTAATCAGTCTGTCAATGAAGCCATCCTTGGTTTCTTATCCATGTTTTCCTCTAATTCTAAGCCTACTGTTATTTATGATTTCAGTCATTTCATAGCTGAAACCATACATGAGAAGTTTGTCAAGTTTAACACTGAAGTAGTATTCAAGTATGCTTCAGTACTTTTCTATCTTTTTATATATTTTCAGGGAGACAAAATCCCATTTCCTTTGTAGAAACTTGATGAAGAAGGACAATAACAGTCAGTGATTTTCTGGACTTCAATGGGTATGAAGGAGAAAGAAGAATTCACATATAAGTAGTTCATAGAACTATTTATTCATCCAGCCCTTAGCCTTATGAGAAGCACTCCATTAGCAAGGATTAGTGAGGATATTTTCAAAGAACTTCAGTTCATAGATCAAGCTGCAACAGGAGATTGGTATTGCTACCAAAACTAAATGGAAATCAGGGTTTTTGGCTGTGAGCTTCCACCCTACAAACTGCCAAAGTACCTCCCTGTTAGAATATTTGCACTGGAGTACTTGAGCCAAAGATTGAATGCAAATGAAGAAAATTTTGTAGCTGCCAAAAAGAAATCACAATTTAAGCTTAAAGCTCAAATTGGTCCCTTCATTTGTAATACCAGGATAGCAGGGGAGCAAGTTGATAAGTTGTTAAAGAAATGGAATTTGCTCTCAGTTTCTCTTGGTCATATGACCCATTGGGAGTCATCTCTAAACTCAAGGTGGAAAATAAGTTCACACCATATCATCATACATCTAGGCTTGAGATAGAAAAGTTTAAGAATCAGTTGGAATGAACAAAGAATACCCTCTAGGAGGCTGAGGAGCAAGCAATCTCTACATCAAATATGCAAACTCCCATTGCACAGGAAAATACTACCAAGAGAGGGAGGGAAGAACAATCTTCACCAAAAATAGAGGCAACAAGCCAAGGCCTCAAGGTCTTTCGCAGGAAAAAGAAACAAAGGGTCTCTATGAATATTTTTTCACAATCTGGTGAACAGTCTATACAATCTCCAACTCAGTCTACCACTTCTCATGAACAACAGATAGTCCAAATTGTTGGAGGCATTCCAGAGAATAAAGAGGAAGACGCCTTCCATGTCTTTAGTGAAATCAAAAGAAATAATGAAGGATTAAAGTTAAATACTTACACCCAGTTCTGGAAGCATTCTTCCAACTCTTAAGCCAGGCTTCTTTCAGTCTTCGACTCTGAGAAGGGAAAGATGCAAATGGCTTTCTTGCAGGCCCAAGTTCCTCAGCCCATAACTGTAGCACAATACTAGAAACATACTTCTTTTGAGTTTAATGTCCAAGATGTGCATCCAATTGATAAAATTGAGATGCACAAATAGACTGGACAGATGATTGCTTCAACTTTGACAAATGCTACTATGAGTTTGTCAAAAATGCAGGTTACATTGGCCAACATTCAATCACAATTAAAGTTGGAGAAGGTCTCCTCATTAGCAAAGGATACCAAGATTCAATCCTTGGAAAATCTAGTGCTAAGGATGGGATATGATCCCTCAAAAATAAATGTTGTAGAGGAGCTCATCAAGGAAAAGAACACTGAAGTTGCGGCATTAAAGAAAAATAGCTGAAATTAGCAGCATCTAAGGATCTAATGGCCAAAGAAATCGAGTAGACAGAGACTCAAAAGTTAGATATGATGAAGCTCATCATAGAATAGAGTTTTCAAATAAAACAAATGGACGAGCAGATGGAGAAATTGGTTAAGGAGAATGAGGAAGCTATCAAGAACATTCAAACTTCAACGGATGTAGTTTCTCTTGCAGTAGTTCCCATCACCAGAGTTTCTACTACAGCCACTACATCAACAACAAGTACAACAAAAGGATCTGAACAACTTACTGAAATTGTTTAGAACCTATCTATTCAGCGAAGAGAAATCAATAAACTAAAGGATGAACTCAAAGAATTACGTCTTATGAAGTCTATATCAGACAGTTCACACACAACTGAAACAAACAGACTCAAAGGCCAAGTATAAGTGTTGAAGAAAGAACTCACAGATTCCTTCATAGGAAACAAGTTGGGTTTAGCAAAAGAAATTATGTGGGAGGAAATCACAGAAGCAATCAAGGAGATTTGTCCCTCCATTAAGATAATATCCAATCAGAAAGATCTCTTGGAAAAAGCTCAGGAAGCAGTGGAATCCATAATTAGGCAGCTCGAGGATATGCCGGAGACTGCCTCTGATATAATCAAATTTCTAAATTCCAAGGATGACTATGAGCTTGAGGAGTTAAGGATAAGTGACAGAACTACAACAATATTAGAGGTAAGGAAGATTATCACTAAGAAAAATCTCATCCTTCAGCTACAAGAAAAGTGCAGCAATGTTAACAACATAGTTCAGATATTTTTCAACAAGATTGAACCTTTGGTCAGCAAATGTTTACCTTTTATGATAGTTATTAATGATAAATTGATGCCAATTGAGGATTATGTCAAGAAGTTAACAGAGGTGGGCACCCATGCAGCTTCAGTGGCCAATATCAAAGGATCAGCAACACTAGCTCTCATAGTAAAAACACTCAGGGATTCTTTCTTCATCCTGGATGAAATCAAGCATATATTTTTGGTAAAACCCACTTTTACTAAATACACCAAGATGGATGAAATCTACAGGAGGGTAACAAAGATTTCTATCCCACATAAGAAATGCTGGGAAGAATTAACAAATTTACTTGATTAAGGATTATTGAACAACATTCAGTTTTTGATGGAACAGTCAGCCACATTCAACCAATTTTCAACTTTTTCAGTAATAGCCATCAAATAGCACAGCACCAAAGTAGTGCCAGATCATTAGACAGTTTCATTTTTTATTGTGTAAATAATCTATTTTTGTAAAAGCAGTTCACGATATTTTTCATCCTATTGTTGTATAAATAACTCTCTTCACGAGTTATTCAGGGTTGCACCCTTGAAGAAGCATTTATAGACATCTGTTGTAATTAATCTTTCTGGATCATTAATACAAAGAAAAGGATTCTGAATTCTATTTTACACAGTTTGTGTTTCCTGTAAGTTTTTCCAGTGTCATTCATTATGTTTTTTCTTCATATACTTGTGTCTTGTAGAGATAACTAGGTAGGAATAATTGTATTTCAGTCTATTCCTATAAGCTTTCTGAAGTGATAATTTATAAAGAGAATGAATTAATGGAGTGTTTGTTTAATTAATTCCCTCAAAACTAATAAATCATCAGCATCTTTTGTAAGCTCATGTGTATTTTCTCAAACCTTTAAACATAGTTTAAAGGTTTTCATACTTATGGTTATTTAGCTTTCAATTTGAAAATTGTGGCAATCATATTTTTTTTTTCTGTTTCTGCTCATCATCTTAAAAGCTATTTCACTGTGTAAATATTTATAGCAACCCTCTGTTGAGATATTGATATTATTCAAGAGGTTAGGCACATCAGTTCTATATCTGTTTCATCCATTGGTCTCCCAAATTAAAACAAAACCCCCAAAACAATTATCTTAGATGCTCTGGCATAATAGCTGGCCATTATTATCTCAGAGATACAACAGATAGCGTAAGGCAATTTTTCATCTATCTGACCTAGGGATGCTCCTATGGCTTTGTGTGAAACATCAGCATGAATATAAAAGGGGAGGGCCCAATTTGAGCCTTGAAGAATCGGTGCAGTGGTTAACTTGTCCTTTAGGATGTCTAAGGCCTCTTGACAACTTTTTGACCCTATAAACTCAGATTATTTGGCCAACAAACCAAATAAAGAAGAGGCCAACTTGTTGAAGTCCTTTATGAACCTTTGGTAGTATCCATCTAACCCTAGGAAACTTCTGACATCTCTCTGCTTTTGAGGAGGTGGGACCCTTTGGATGATAGCTATTTTGTTTGGGTCCACCTGCAGTCCTTGCTAAGATATTGAATGACCTAGCACGGTCCTTGCAGTGATTAAGAATTCACATTTTTCAGAATTGAGAGACAAGTTCATTTCAATGCATTTTTGCAGTACTTTGCCTAGGTTAGACATGGCTTCCTCAAAATCAAAGCCATAAGGTGTAAAATCATCCATATAAATCTCCACCGCATCATGGACTAACTCGACGAAAATACTCAGGACTGCTCTCTGGAAAGTGGCAGGAGCATTGCATAGGCCAAAAGGAAGGACCCTATAGGCAAAAGTACCCCAAGGACAAGTGAATGTGGTTTTATCCTGGTCTTCTAGGCAGATCTGGATTTGGTTGTACCCACTGAATCCATCTAGGAAATTTGAAAGCCTTTTCCCTACCCGGCCATCTAGCACTTGGTCAATGAAGGGTAGAGGAAAATGATCCTTCTTTGTGGCTTTGTTCAACTCCCTGTAATCGACACAAATTCTCCACTTACCCTTTTTCTTGGGAACTAACACCAAAGGAGATACCCACTCACTGTCGGAGAGATGGTAAATGAATCCTGCATCTAGCAGTTTTTGCAGTTCTTCTTTGACTATATCTTTAAGAGCTGGATTCATCCTCCTTTGTGGTTGCCAGACTGGCTTGCAACCTTCTTTGATGTATATGTGGTGAGTACACACTGAGGGGTGTACTCCCTTCATTTCTTTGTAACTCCAAGCAAGGGCTTCTAGATTTTCCTTTAACATGTTGCATAACTTCTCTACTTGGAGAGCAAAAAGAGATGGATTCATTTTCAAGGTTTTCTATGGGCCGAATTCTATGGTTTTGACACGAAGTGGGTTGGAATAGGCCAAGCATAAGTCAATTTGATGATTGTTCTAGGTTTCCTTTACTGCTTCTTCTAAGGGCAATGAACTGGGAGTTGGACTTTGGAGTAGGTGTTCACTCAAGTCATCCTCATCCTATTGTTCTCCTCCCATGGTTGCTTCTAAAGTATAAAGTTGGGCGGAATAAACTTCATCTTCTTCCTCCTCCTCCAACCATAAAGGTAAGTCATGCTATAGAGAAGGTTGAGCAGGATGGTATAGGACTAACTAATTGGACATATGCCCATTCTTGATGGTCATATTCCCAACTCTGCAGCTAATGTAAGCATCGACAGTGGCCAACCATGGCCTCCCAAGGATGAGAGGGTAATCAGGAAGCTTAGCCTTAGGCTGGAGAACTACGAAATCTGTAGGATACTCCCAAGAGTCAATGGAGACCATCACATGCTCCACAATTCCCTCAGGGGTTACTGTGGAACGATTTGCAAGTTGCAGAATTGTTGTGGTCTTCCTCAATGAACCTTGGAGGTTGAGCTTGAGCATGGTGTCCTTTCTCATCACATTAATGGCAGCCCCAATATTGATCAGAGTGTGTGGGACAATGGTGCCATTGATGTGCACATCCATTATAGGGCTTCCAGGGTCCAAATATTTTGGACAAATTACCTGCCCCAGCATTAAGTCGAATAGCTGCCCAATGACATTAATGGTAGGGGCATCCCTTTTTCGCCGTCCTGGATGCTTGAAGCACTTCTCCTTATTCAAATTATTGTAAATAGGAATATCTTTTATTTCTTGGAGAAGTGGAATCTCTACACATAGATTTTTCAATTCTCCTAGAAGTTTAATCTCTTCTGGGGTAGGCTAGAGTGGTTGGCATAACATCTCAAGAAAGGGTGGATATACTTTAAGATTGATTTCCTCTCTTTCTTCCTCAACCTCCCTAGGTAGAGGTGGAGGTTGGTTATTGGGAGAACGCTCCCAGATCTCAGGTTAATATCCTGTATTTCCACAGCATAAGCTGGATATCATGTCTCTCCACTGTATACTTGTTGATCCTACCTGTTGTTCAGGTTCGGATTTGGATGGGCAGGCATATGGGGTTGCTTCAATGGAGCAGAGTGTAGGAGTTGTGGTTGGGTAGGTGGTGGAGGCAATAGAACTGGAGCATTGTTGTATTGGGGCCTCCACCCATGAAGCGGTGCATTCCACTGAGGTTGTGGTGGAGCATAAGGTTGAAATGACTGGCTGGTTGGCTGGGAGTGATACTAAGATGCATAGGTCTAAGGAGGGGGTGTAGATCAGGAAGGATGAGTAGGGTATCCCCAAGAAGGCATGGTTGTGGTTTGGTTGGGGTTGTAATATGCATGGGACGACCCTTGCATGGCTTGTTGGTATGGTCTAGGCCCATGAGGTCTTCTTTGGTTAATGTAGAAGAGCTACTCAGTGACCCCTTCAGCTCCTTGATATACAGCTTTGAGTCCAGGCAAAGAAGGGCACTTGTCTGTGGAGTGGTTTTCTTCATAGACCAAGCAAATTTCAATAGAGTTCAATGGACATTCATTCCTAGGATGCCTCCTGGTGCAACTAGGGCAAAAAATGGCCAAGGATCTCTTTGCTTCCTCCTACTTCCTCTTAATGTGCATGGTGTCCATTTGCAAGGCAAGGGTTTGCAGCATCTCACTTTTGAAATCTTCCAGCAGGTTTCCAATTTCACCCTTAATGGATGAGTTGGAATATGATGAACTGACCATAGGCTGACTACCCTTACCCTTTTTCCTAGCTTCCCTAGAATGGTTTCTAAAGACAGTCTTGATGTCCTCATAGGGTAATTGGCAGATATCTCCTCCTGCTAAAACATGTAAGGTATCCAAAAGATATTCTCTTACTCCCCTAAGCAGGACCAGCTTTAGTGACTCAGGGTTAAGTGTGCACTTGGCCCTTTTGTAACTAAGCTGGACTCTTTCTTCGTAATCCTCTAGGGATTCATCATTGCTTATGGTCATCCTGAAAATTTCTTCTTTAGTATCCTTTAACCGACAGTAGTCCCGATATTTTTTGTTAAAGGCCTGTTGCATCTGAGCCCATGTGGTGATGTTATCTCTAGGTAAACCCATGAACCAGTGCAATGCTGCATTCTTGAGGGTAGATGGAAATAGTTTTAACTTTTGCTCATCATCTATATAGTCATAGGTTCTGTTATCACTGAAAATATTTCAAAGGAAAAAGGTTGTAAGCAAGTCATACCTTGTGGGGACGGGAATTGATTGGTCTGTTGTTCAGAATGTTATGGACATGAAAGCAGTTTATGGAGGATTTGCAGCGGCTCTAGTATCACAGCCAGTTTGGGTTATGAATGTTGTGCCAATTGATGCTCCAAATACGCTTCCAATTATCTATGAGCGTGGTCTGTTTGGTATATATATGAGGATAGCAGGGAAACATTCCAGTCTATAAGGCAAACAGAGTGCTGGCTTACTTTGTCACATTGACAACTTATATTACTATCTGGTGGTTTGGCCTATTTAATCCTGCAATTGTCTATGACCACTTGGGAGAGATCTTCTCAGCACTTATCATAGGCAGCTTTATCTTTTGCATCTTTTTATATATTAAGGGACATGTTGCACCGTCTTCGACTGATTCAGGCTCCTCTGGAAATGTAGTTATTGATTTCTATTGAGGTATGGAGCTTTATCCTCGAATAGGTAAAAACTTTGACATCAAGGTCTTCACAAATTGTCGGTTTGGAATGATGTCTTGGGCAGTTCTTGCAGTAACATACAGCATAAAACAGTATGAAGAGTATGGAAGAGTAGCGGATTCCATGTTAGTAAGCAATATATTAATGGTGGTGTATGTAACAAAGTTCTTCTTGTGGGAATCTGGCTACTGGAACATCATGGATATAGCTCATGATCGAGCTGGATTTTACATTTGTTAGGGATGTCTAGTTTAGGTTCCATCTGTATATACATCTCCAGCAATGTATCTTGTGCGTCATCCCATTAGTTTGGGTCTTAAGTGTCATTGGGCATACTTATTGCTGGCATTGCATGCATATTCATCAACTATGATTGTGATAGGCAACGACAATTATTCCGTAAAACAAATGGGAACTGCTTGATCTGGGGCCGACCACCATCAAAGATAGAGGCTTGGTATCAAACCATGACTGGGGAGAAGAAGTCGAACCTTCTTTTGACGTCTGGCTGGTGGAGTGTGTCACGACATTTTCACTATGTGCTCGAAATTCTTGCGGCATTTTTCTGGACTTTGCCAGGACTTTTCAATCATTTCCTTCCTTATTTCTATGTCATCTTTTTTACAATTCTCCTATTTGATCGAGCTCAAAGAGATGACCAAAGATGCCGAGCAAAGTATGGAATTTAGGGACTGCAGATATTTATCAGTTGCTGACATTTTCTCAGGTCTTGTTGGCTATGCAACTTCCAGCTGCTGCGATACCTTTTTTTTAGATTGGCATCTTCAAGTTCAGTAATGAGTACCTTGGTGTTTTAGATTCATGCATAAAAACAAGTGAGAACTCGAGTGGCATGGATTTGTCTACAGGGGCACATATTTATGATATTTCATTGGGATCTTGGGCTTCTCCCATGGCTTTACGTAGTTCATATGCCAGGCAAGTTGCTCCTTCTTTTAATAAAAGTGAGAGGCGTTACTCACGATTGCATATCCTGTCTTATCCTGAAGAATTTGACTATCAACCGGCTACAATTCATGGTTATCAAACCACATCTTATATGGGCGGAAGTGGAACTCACACCCAATGTACAAATGCACTAGATTCACAGATTGGACCCCAAGCTGGAGATATCTCTTCCTTCTCAATGCATGATTCTTTCAGAAAAGCACCAGTTGGATATGGATTCAGTAAGTTACAGGAACAAGGTTCTCTAAACACTGGCTTTGAATTACACATGACTGGTGTGAGTCATTCAGTACTTACCCCAGAACATACGATCTTTTGCATGCCGATCACTTGTTCTCTAAGTTGAAGAAAAGGTGTAGCCTAGTTTCTGTAATGACAGAGGTTGATCGCATTTTAAGGCCAGGGGGTTCAATCATCTTTCATGACACGGTGGAGACGTTGAATGAATTGGAAAACATGATAAAGTCACTACAGTGGCAAATCCGAATGACATACTCTCAAAACAAGGAAGGGATCCTCTGTGCACAGAAAACCATGTGGCGGCCACAGCAGGTAGCTTGAATGCTTTCATTCATTGTCACTGGCAGCAATATTCATGTGTACAAATGGTTCAAATCAATGCGGAACCTGATCTACTGTATGTTAGAGCCTGAATTTCTTCCATAAGAGCAAGTTGTTTTAAATAAAACAGCAGTTTCGTAGCGCGCTACGAAACTGCTATAGGTGATGATTTTAAACGCAGAGCAACTATTTTGATATTATGAGCGGGAATTTTAAAGAGAGACACCTATCCATCAATCCAGCCTACAGCACATCAGAAACATGGCAGCGGTACATACCTTGGGTTATTAAAGGCTTCAAACATGCTATTGTATATTCGAGCAGATTGAGGAAAACAGGGACCAAGAAGCAGGGGACATCACCTACTACTACTGGGCAGTTAGAGATTCTACGTTCAAGGTCAAGATGGAGTATTAAACATCCAGCTCATCCAAATCTAAAGAAGACCAGATGTCAAAGAACAAGGAGAAGCTATTATCGTATGGAAAGTGGAGTTAGAGTTTTAGTTGATTTAGAACTCTTTAAAACTCCAGTCAGCACTTTATTGCATTTAATAGTTAGTTAAATAGCTGATAGGTGTTATTAGAGATAGTTATCGAGTTATCAATTCCCCTCATGCTGGAGGAGGAAACTCGAATTAGTTAGAATAAGGATTATATATAGCTGAGATAGCAATGTAACAAGGGTTGGATATTTTATAAAAAACAGAGGACTGTTTTGGCTCATGTGAACAGAATTTCAGTAATGCAAATGACTGCTTTTCTTCTCAGGATTCACAATGGATCTTCTTGTTCAAATGTGTGATGGTATATTTCTTTAATGTTCTTTAAACAGTTTTACAAATGCATAATCACTCAGAATTCATTGATAATGCTCTGACTTCCTGTATGCCTTTGCAAACTGTAGTTTCATGTGAGTTATGTTTGAACATTTAGATGTAAAGTGCCCTGATTTCTATGAAAAGATAGTGTTGTTGTTTACTGAGATATAAGTGACTCCATAAGCCCAATGGGTATCAAGTTAATATTTTGTCCAGCCAGCATACTTGTTCATTGTATCATACAAGAGTTAGACATCTTGTCATAGGTCAACAGTAATAATCTTTGAGAGAGCCCTCTCAGGCTAAAGATGCTAAGCTTTAGCCAAAGTCTGGTTTGTAATAGTTACTTGGAGTTAAGTCTGGTCTGCAGCCTTCCAGTGCATGATTTTGGTGCATCTGCCAGGAGCCTGAAGATTATTCATTCCTGAAATTAAGAGGCTGAACTTCTGAAGGTAGCAGGAGCTCAGAAGATTTTTCGAGGCTGCAAATCTACCTTGGCGACTCCATTGTTGAAGAATTCGAAATTCATAGATTCATGGTGATTCCACTGGAATTATGAAGGACCCAGATGCTACCATTCTTATTTCAAGGTATGCATGCATAAATTTTTCAGGAATTCACAGTTTCCCAAATCGTTTTCCCAAGGATGCAAATTTTCTAAGGAATGGTCCAAAATTCAACGGAGAAGATTTAAGTTTAACTGTGAAGCATATATTAGATTTTTGTGATTTTACAGAGCTTCTTAGAGTTAAACATGAGGATGTTTGCATTATGTTATTTTATGATTCATTTCAAGGGAAATGTAAACGGTGGATTGAAAGCTTTCCCGCCAAATCCATTAAGTCATTTGAAGACTTTTGGTTTATGTTTTTGGAAGAATGGATGGATAGATCAGATGTGGTGGCAAACTCTCCTTCAGTTCAAGGTTTCAAACAATGGAATAATGATCATAGTAATGGAGAAAGAGATGAAAATTTTTCTTTGTCCTTGTCCTCGTATTTAAAATCATTTGAGTGTAAGGCAGAGGATAAGATGAAATTTTTGGATGAATTTGTTAAAGACATTGAGAAAGATATTGAAGGTCTACAAGGTCAAATTCAATCATATAGTCTTCATGGTCATGATCATTCTTTTCAAAAGGTTTCTATGTCAGAACACAAGGAGAGGGTGTTTCTTCCTTTCTCTTTGACGTTTGAGGAAGAGGACACTATTATTGAAGATCAGTTTGCACAACCAGAAAGCTACAAGAATCATCAAGCTGATCATGTATTCTGGGATCCTATAGCTAAATACATGGAAGAGTTTTACTCTCCAGTGTTTCAGTTTTCCTATGAAAATCAG
>APFE030840724.1:142236-157782 GCA_000404065.3 Pinus taeda | reverse complement strand
TGCATACAGCACCGTCGCTTCCAAGTTTGTTACGAACTACCGGGTTGATAAAAGTAAAGAAGGGAGTCCCAGGAGTTGCAGCATTATTGCTGCAATACTGGAGCCCACCACCTGGGAGGCTTTTGGTGACTTCCTAGAAATTTTCCATCAATTCGGCCTCAAAACAGACCATTTCAAGAAAACCTACAAGATGTACTAGAAACCTATAGGATGATCCTGTAGGAATTACAAGAAACCTACAAGATACAACCGAGAGCTAAATGTGAGGTGTTGGAGGTGATGGGCAGAATGGAGTGGGAGAAGGTCTAGGATCACTCAAGAGTCAATATCCAAGATAATAGATGGATAGATTCTCTCAATGTGCTTGGGAGAATTTCTATGAAAAATGAAGAAAAACTAGTGAAGGTGATGGTGAAAACACGGGATGGCTAAGGTGGATGAAGTGGAAGGTGGTTTCTGGCTATGAAGTCTTAGTCTCCAACTGAAGCACCTTCTCTGTATAAAACATGTGTGTCTTCTAAAAATCTCTGCAACAAGATACATTTTCATAAACTATAAAAGCATAATTAATGAATCAACTGCCTATACTATGCAGGAAGAAAGTTGATGAAAGGAATGAAAGCATGAGTGAGATATACTGCAGAAATGGAGATGAAAAAGATGACAATGAAATCTACCTTGCAAAACTAACCAAATACTAAATTAAAGACAACAAACTCCAAAGCTCATAAAAGAACTAGAAATTTGTGTTTTTGGGGCTACTTAAGGGTCCCTTCCTCAAGTCATGATCCCAGAGGGAGGAAGTAAGGCTGAGACACCTACTGACAACCTTGTGGTGATCCTTTTTCTCCTTGCTAACTTGCTACTTGAAGTAAGGCACAAATGGAAGCAAACTAATAATCAACCAATCTAATCTACGCTAATTGTAATGGAAATGCATCTAAAAAGCAAAACAGTGAAGCTATGAAACTATACTAAACATACATGTACAATAAAGAGGAGCCTTGGCTGCTAGGGTTGGGCCCTAACCCAAGAGCTTCAGCCCTCTGAGTTAACTCAATGCTGGCTCAAAACAAAACTCATTCTTATTACCAAAACAACAAATTACATCAAGAGAACTTTCACAAGTATTGCAGCTCGAAAATAGCTTAGAGTTTTACAATCAAAATCTGAATCCTATTGAGGCCCTAGGCCTCTCTACTTATACATCTGAAGTCCCCAATGACTTCCTTTAAATTAGGGAGGCTCGACTCCCAAACTCGAGATAAACTGGTGCTTTGTCTCTCACTTGCTCGACTGCCTTCTAGTCCTCATGATTTGTTTGTTTGCACTCCGAGCTGGTGTGATGAATGGAGGAATATTCAAATGGAGGAGTAGTAAATGAGGAGGATTTACCTCCTAAAATCCCTCTCCCTTGTCCCAGTTGAGTTTTGACCTTAGTCTTTGCCAAAATTCCTTGATTTTCTCCTTCAGTCCTGCATTCAATTCATATTAGTCCATAAAGCATAATATCCAACTCTAACTCACCTCATAAACAAAATATAATCAAAAACATGTAATAAGTTATGAGAAAAGTTGGTTTAACTAAGCTAGGAGGTGAATTAAGGACCATATAATTACCCAATGATGAAGCTCATCAATCTTTTCTATAACAACCATTTCATAGCTTCCAAGGTATAATGTTCCTTTCCCCTGTGTCTGATCACCATTAAAAATGGTGCCACATCAAAGCATGAATGGTCATGCATTGGAATCTCCATAAGAATTGTATTAGACCACTAGTGTTCGCTCTCTTTCTTCCCTAGTGCTTGGTCAAGATCCAAGGTAGATGAACAATGAAGTTTGAGTAATGGTTAGCTACCCTTTCAATTTATGTCGGGCTAATATAAAATCTGGGCAACTACAGGAGAAAAGTAGCTTCAAGTGGATAAGAAATAAAAAATCCATCCAAGATTATTTTGTTTTCATGTAAAACATTCCTACCCAAATTGTCTTCTATGTTATTGACATCATTACATAGATAGTCTCTAAAGTTTGTACAAAAATTTTCCTATCAACAAAACAATAGAATTTGGAGGTGCTTGTACCAAAATTGCTTCAGCTTCTTCATTGGCCACAATAGAATTTTTTTCTTCAATTACTAATTCATCTTCAACATTCCTTTTATCAATTTCCAAAAGATCAAGAATACCCTCCTTTGGAACATCATGCACATCATCATATTTTGGAAACAACCACAAGCCTTCTCCTCGATCTAGAGCGCCATTGTCTTCAAGGGATTTAGATGGATCATATTTTATATCAAATTGATGATTATTTTAACATGTATTGATGTCAATGTGTACTAAAGCTTGAGGAGGAGTTAAAAGTCTATACAACCTCCCCTCATGAATCCCAATAGTTCTAGAACTATCTATACTAGATCCCTTAGACCAAAAAAACACCTTGCCATTAATAAATGTTATCTTGTCTCCTTATCTTCTACGCAAGAAATAGAAAGTAAATTCTTTTTCAAACCTAGAACATAGAGGATGTTGTTGAGATGAATGTTCCCACTAGGTTCCATCTCAATGGAGGTAGATCTGATGCCTTTAATTGGATAGCTATTGTTGTCTCCAAGTTCAACCTTGTGAGAGGAGCTTCCTTTTGACAGAGTGTTGAGATGTCCATGTTCATCTATCATATGCCTTGAAACTCCACCATTGATTACCCATGTATTGTCATCTTCAATTGAACCTATAAGAGCAAAGTAGTGACTTCCATCCCTGACTTCCTTAGATATAGATAGTTTTGAAACAAAGGTTGTGATATATCCTTTGATGGATCAAGAAGAATACTTAGAGCCTTGAGACCTTCTTTCATGTACTTGGTCATTGGAAGAGAGAGAGAGTTGTTGCAAATATGTCTTCAATCAAGAGTACCAACAATTTGTGATCTTCAAACTTCCTTCCTTCATCTCTGCTCTAATACCATGTTGAGAAACCAAGTGCAATGTAGTTTAACACTTAACTCCTCTTCTTGATAATTACTTATGAATATTATATGTCTTCTTATTACTCCTTATTTCTTATTCATCAAGCAATAATAAAAAATTTCAAAACATAAAGATCACAATGAGACAAGAGACACTAGAAATTAGGTCAGAGGCCAGGGAAAAACCCACAAGGGGAAAACCAAACAATCCTTTCCTTAAATAATCATATCAAAATAAGAGATATCCAAGACCGAGACAAACAGACCAAACTGCCACCAAGAGACCAAGTCAAACCCTCCTCCAAGTCTCCTTCAAAAAGTTAAATTCAATGTTGGTCAAACTCCTTCAAATCTAGTTAATCATAATTTTGGTCTTGCAGTAGAGGCTGAAATTCGGCTAGCAATCACCTCGGAAAAATTCGGTCTTTTTCCATAAAAAATATCATCCACACATGCAAGCTGCAGTAGGGTAAAAAATTCATTCAAAAGGGAATAGTTTGAAGGCCAATTTTCACTTATTACAAGGACAGGGTAACTTGGGATGCCTTGGATGATGACACAACATGCATTTAAAACCATTGGATGATGTGTCACTCTCTTCGTGTGTTTGGGATGATGTTGGTATGGCTTGGACAAGATATCTTGAAGAACAAGTGAGTTGGGATAACGATTAATTGGATTATGTTTTGACATAACCTAGTTGGATGGGGATTTTGTGACCCAAATTTTGACTTGTACAAGCATCCCCCATGCTTCATGGAGTGCCTTAACTTATGGTATGGCCATGGGCATTCCTCAGGGACATGATTTGGAGGCTTTAGGTCAGTTTTGGACATGATTTTTGGAGCCATTATGATTATGCCTCCCCTTTTGATGGGGTTTGTATGAGGTCATTATACTAAAAAGGGAAGGACATTGAAGACTTTTTTATTTGAAGATATCTCACCATTCCTCAAGGATTGACCATAGACCATCGACCTCAACTATGAACCATTCTTGGGGCATCTCAAGTGAGCATTGACCACTTGCACCATTCAAGGAGCCTTTGGAAGCTAGGTGTTGGCATCTTGGTATGTTGTGATAGTTTTTCTTAACTTTAGAAGTTAGTTAGATTTAGTTTTCTTAGGCTAAATCTAAGGAATTAAATCAAATAATGTTATTTTATTGTAAAGGGAGTCAATGTCACTATAAATAGAGGAGATTTTCCTCATTTGCACTCATGATAGGATTGTGAGAGCACTCTACTCTTGGGAGCTTAATAGATATATATTTATTGGATGAATTTTGGTTTTAAGGGATTATGTCTGTGGTGAATGTTTTTTAACTTATATGCTTTGTTTCTTGGTTATTTATTCTATATCATTAAAGATATTACTGTGATTTTTCAATCCTTTTGAAAGGCAACTTTGTCACTTAGAGGGAGGATGTGTAGAGTCTTTTCTTACACGCTCTCCTTTGTTGGTTTGGGGTAAGTTTCAACTCTCTTTGCTAGGACATACTTTCAAGTTCTTCAGTAAGGGTTTTAATTCCACTTCATGCCATAGTGGATTTTGTGGTTTGAGGCATTCCCCTTTGAGTGATCCCTTCTAAGGGATCATGTCTCCATAACTTCCCTTGATTAGTTTAATTTCTATCAGGTTCTAACCTTTTTCCCTAATCCACAAGCACCAAATGACCAACTTAAAAGGGTTTTCTTCTTGATCTCATCTTGCTACTTGATTCCTCTTGACTCCATAACCCTAATAGGATATTGGCAATAATCTTCATATCCCCCATCACTCCTTTTTCTTCTTTTTTGATAAGAAACCTTGAAAATCTTCAAAAAATATGTTTCGATGACGCTATTATTGTTATCACCTTGTACCTAATTGACTTTGCCTTAGTGATCCTAGTAGGGAGATCCCCCTTAAGTTGGAAGAGAGCCGACATAAAGCAACATGACAATGGGTGACCTTCCTAGCGGTTCCCATCATATTGTGCAATATATATTAAGGCTTTTATCAAGCACGTAGAATTTGGGTTGTAACTTTTTTTGGCATTGTTGCTAGGGTTAAAGCTCATTCCCCTGCGAATATGACATTTGTGAAAATGTTATTTAAGATCTTCTCACATGGTGACTCCACGAAGGAATGAAGCCTTTGTTCCTTACATAATTTGAAAACATTGTTGGGTGTAGAGGTGAGCACATCCATCAACAATGAAGGCTTTTTGAAGCAAGCTCATCTTGGCAACTCCACCGTGGAAAATTTTTGTAAGATATGATCAACATCTATTAGAGATTTTATTTTTCAGCTTTAGTTTGAAGTTTTACAAGTGAAGAAAGAAAATATGGAGTCCTCAGTATTTTTTAACGATTCAAATATTATGTCTATGTATAGTATAATAGGTGAATAATTTGGTTTGAAAAGCCATACATATAGAATGTAGGCAAATAATCAATAAAAAAGCATGTACTTTACTATTAAAATTGGTAATTCTTTTAGTGAGTTTCATTCATTTAATCATATATATATATATAATAGGCGAATTTTTAACCAAATAAAAAAAATTTTATTTTTTTTTAATGTCCAAAAAATCATAAATTTTCCTTTGATACCTCAATACTAAGCTCCATTTATTTTATTTTTATGTCCAAAAAAATCATAAATTTTCCTTTGATAGCTCAATACTAAGCTCCATTTGATTTCTCAAAGACCAAGGGTTTTTCTTTAAACACCCTTTTATAAAACAAAAAGAAATTCCAAAATGCCGTGGATAGGGTGATTCAGTGCATCTTCCAGCAACTATGGAATTTACCCATAGCCATTGCCTCTTTCAAGATGAAGTTTTTTTGCACGAGGGGGATTCCTAAAGGATGGTTCAGCAGCTTTGGAAAAGGAGTATTTGTCTCCTTTGCAGATTTTCTGGAAGCAAGCAGTGGCTCCCTATTGACCAGGATATCAAAAAATTCGGTGAGTGGCAAAGGCTTATCAATGAGAGCCTCGGTCCTCCGATAGAAATGAGAAAGCCAACGTTTTTGGCACAGTTGTTGAGGATGATGATCCTAGCAATGAAGAAGGAACTCCTAGCCTTGTTTCAGAAGATGTTTCTAACACTCAACTTGAAGCAAATAACACAGCCAGCAAAGCATCTATTGAGGAAGGCGGTCCTTGCTTGGACAAGAATGTTGGTAGCTATGAAGTAGAAGGCGAAGTAGCCATGGTAGACAATGAAATCAGCTTGAAAGATAGCATTGACGGCCCTATTCATAGAGTTCATAGTTTTGTTTCATATTTAAAAGAAGAACAAAACCACAGGCTTGAGTCTGAAGCAAAGTAAAACTAGTCAATAACAGGACACCTTCAGTCCTCTACAAAGTGAAAAGACGGCCATTGAGGATGAGATTAATAGCCTTTGGTTAGGAGATGATAAAAACAATACTAAAAAAATATAGTTTCGCCCCTCTGGAAGATGGTGAGGCAGCCATTGAAAATGATGACCCCAGCACTCAGTTTGAAAAGGGGCCTCAAGCAGTCACGGGATAAGAAGCAGCAATCGAACAAGAAACCCCAGACTCACAAGAAAACCAGCCAACGGTCTGATGTCATTGGTAATGCGGATAAAGTTTTCAGCCTTAATTCTAAACATGAAGAATCATGGTTTGATGTTTCTTTTGACTCTCATGGTTACTGGAATGACAGATTAGATCCAAATAACCAGCCCAGAATCAGAACAAATGTAGTTGTTGCCAAAACACAGGTGTGATGATTTTTTTGGTTTGGATTGTAATAACAAACGGATCACAGGTTTCGAAGCCCTTTGAAATGAAAATTCACCCAATTTCCCACCAGCAATATAGATCACCACAAAATTTTGTCTTCGCATGCTAGTGATAATTCCTGTGGTCGCGTCCAGGTATTAGAATAGATCGGGATCAGGTTACGAAGCAGGTCATATCCCCTTTTTATCCGGATGGTTCGTGCCTGGTTTGTGGGCATAATCTCGACCCCAAAATAAATACATGCATTGACATCCAGAAGGAATGCAAGCAAATTCAATAGGGCATTCGTTTCAAAACTCTAGTAACTAAGTATGATATTGGCAGGTCCCAAAAGTGAAAATACAAACCAGAAACCAAAATTACAAGAAAATAATGTAGAAACCAGAAACCAAAATGAGAAGAAAATAATGTACAGATAAAATTGAAAAATAAGAGATTGTAAAAATAAATTTATACCATATGTATTTAAAAAATGTTTGTTTGTTTGTTTTTTTTTTTTAAAGTCAAATGGTCAGATTGGTTAACACAAGATGATGATAGTAAGCCAATATGAATTTATGTTTTTAATAGTGAAAGTTGTACAATTAATTGGATGGGTCACAAAAAAGTTTAAGTTATAATCAAAGTCACAATGGGTTGTATCATATTTCGCACAATGGGTTGTATCATATTTCGCAATGCTTAAGTTTATTAGCTTTTACTATAAAAATATCCTTCTTTAAGGCTTTTAAGTAAAGGATGGTAATGCCTCGAGTAAAAGAGCCGTCATCTTTAGTCTTTAAGTAAAAAGACAGACTTTCGTCTTTCAATCAATAGGGTTGAATGGCCGGACCTAATAAGGGACTCCTTTAGCCCCTTCAAGTGAAAAGGCGAGCTTTCCTGTAGTCTATGAGTAAGGAATCTCTGTAGCTAAGGTTATGTTCCGTCAACTATGTATTACCCTCAAAGGCTAGAAGGGTTGGGTTATACCTTACCTCTCTATTTTCCTTTATATAAAAATATATAGCTAGATATGGATAATATTTGTAACTAAACCAATTCTATATATAATTAATTATAAAATATATTAATGATTATAAAAATAATTATAATATTTAACCAGTTCAAATGATAGATTAAAAATAAATTAATAATTTACAGTGGTTGAGGTATTGTATTATTTTTATTTTTGGGTATAGATACATTATTATTCTATATTAATAAATTAGCAAATAAACTAAACAACTAGCATTATTGTTTGAAGAGGAGAAATGTAGTGAAAACAACTTCCATGTGAAAATAGGAAGATGGTTACCTCCACGGGTCCCTACGGGATAGGTTTTTTTATGGTTATTGACCTCAATAATCGGCACTGTCAGTGAATAGTTTAAGTTTATTTTTTGGAACGGCCGTTTGTTTCATCCGCTATACCGTTCATTCCCTGTAGACTACTTTCCCTTGGTCATTCGGCAGTCTGGTTGTTTTTGTCGGTTACTATGGTGGAAGAAGACCTCATGGATTACGAGGAGGACCCCATGCCAGAACAGGGGATTTGGGCTCACCAAAAAGCCCCGGTTATGGACCCCTGGCAGAAAAATCCGCTTCGGTCGACAGTTGTGGCTCAACCGCTGCAACACCCGCCTCTCTCCAGAAAAAGGCAGCATCCGGTTGTCAATGTTGAGGATTTACCGGCCTTGGAATGCCCTCCCCTCTTTCCGGCCATGCTGAACCTTCTTGGCTCCTGCCTTCAAACATCCCCTTCTTTTGACTCCCCCTCGTCATACCTCCCGCAGCATACCCCTCCTTACCCCTCGCAGCTCTCCCTACCTATGAACCCACCCTCCATCTCCTTGGCCCCGGCTGGCCCTTCCAACCTTCAACGCCCTGCTCAATCATACATTCACTCTGGCTCTTGCAGCTTAAACCCTCATTCCCCGATTCGTTTGGGTTGCTTCAGCTCTCCTATACCGACTACTCATCCCGCTCAATCGGCCCAGCATAGCACCTCGGATCCGTGTAGGAACTTACTTAAAGACTATCCTACAGGTCGGCACTCGGACAAGCTGAAAAACGGCCGGTGCCTCAGAGCTGTGGACTCTGATATTAACCTAACATTTGGTGAAGACATTCAAATGGTGGATGCTATGGACACAGCGAGGAAAGTACTTGTTGGTCGTGTTAGAGGTTGGACATATACTGTGGCAAGATTGCATCAATGGACTGAGGAGATTTGGGGTTCCCTCCTGAAGGAACTTCCTGCTAAAAGGGTCTTGGCTAGAGGTTGGTTCGCTCTCCACTTTCATAGAGCAGAGTACATGGAATGGATATTGTCGTAATTCTGGCATATTGAGCTAGCGCCAGTACTGTTGAAGAGATGGGATCCTCTTTTTGATCTAGAGCGTGAACAACTTGGAGCAAGGCCTATTTGGATCAGACTTCCCGGTTTACCTATGCAATTTTGGACCCCACAGGTGTTCAAACGTATTGGAGATGCACTGGGAACCTATCTCGAGCATGATCAGTCCCACGAAAAAACAGGCATTATGACTATGGCAAGGATTTTAGTACATCTTCATACCAGGGTGGGGCTGGAAGAAAAATCACTTTACACCGAAGGCATTTCTCGCACAAACAACTACTAGACTACGAAGGAGTCCCATTTCGTTGTAGGAGGTACCACAAAGTGGGTCATCTATATAAGGATTGCCCATTACTCTCTTCGGTGACTTCGGAAAACTCGAGGGGGACAAAACATTAGCCTTCAGAAGAGCAGAACAACGGAGATTTAAAACAAGGAGAGGCCCCATCGGAGGCAGCGGTGGGAGCTTCAAAGAAGGCAAAAATCCAGTGAAAAGCTATGACCTCACCTCCTTGGACTCGCTCCAAATCTGCAGCGGAAGCACCTTCTCTCCTGGGTAATGAGTCTTTTCCCATAACCTCTGCACTTTTTTCAGATGTTATGTTTTCATCTCTGCATTCATCTTTGCATCCCCCCTCCACCACTCTGGGCTCTATCCCCTCCATTCCTTACTCCATTGTCCCTCCACCTCCCCACTTTCTCCACTACTCCTACCTCCCGCAGGGAGTCTTCCACTCCCCTTACTCGCACTACCTCCCTATCTGGGTCGGGATCCCATCCCTATAACCTTCGATCCAGAGTTCGACCAAAACTTTTGGGATTGGGACTCTCCCCTGAATGGCCCAAGAAAAATAAACCTGCTAGAGGCCGTCCATCCATGATCAAATCAGCCATCAAGTCGACGGTGGCAGATGTCACGAGGGACCAACAATACACCATTGAAAGGGCGCTTAGAGCAATTGAGCCCTCTGCTCCTGTTTCCCCATAATTTGTCTCTTCTACAATTGCAGGGGACTAGCCAACCCCAAGAAGAGATTGGCGCTCAAGCGACTGGTTTTGGATACCAAATGTGACATTTTTTTCCTACATGAAACCCTTGGCACTTCGGACAACATTACAAGAACCCTCCAACCTATACTGTCGAGCTGGGTTTTTCAGGGTTTGGATGCTAATGGCAAATCCGATGGTCTTGCAATTGGTATTAATCCCAAAGTTGTCAAGATCATTTCATCCTGGGGCGAGTGGGGTTTCATCGGAATGGACATTTTCGTGGGGGAACTCGGACTCCTATTAAAAGTGATCAACATTTATGCCCCAAACCAAAATAGAATGGCATTTTGGCTCAATTTTTTGGAACATAATCTTGTCTCAAACTCCACCATTATTGGAGGGGATTTAAACTTTTCCTTGGGAATGGAAGAATCCTGGGGTCATCATGCACAAATTGACCCTATATCAGAGCAGATGAGTACACTACTGGACTCCTACAAGCTAGTTGATATTCCCATGAACAAGAAAATACCCACTTGGCATAATAGTCAGATGGGGGATGTTGCATTGGGTCGGAGATTGGACCGGTTCTTGATCCATGAAGATCTTCTCTGAAACCTACCCTTGTACAAACAATGGGTAGGCACTGGAGGAATTTCTGATCATCTTCCCATACTTCTTCAAATTACCAGACCTACCAAGAAACCTCACCCCCCCTTCAAATTCTTTACTGGTTACCTACAAGAACCTGAATTTATCAATCTTGTGACTGAATTCTGGAGATCTCAACCTCCGCTCAGGGAACAGAGGATGGCGGCGGATTTCTGTGTGAGACTCAAAACTCTCAGGACTATGACAAAGGAATGGTCCAAGAGGAAGAAATTGAGAGATGAACAGCAACTCATTGATATTGAATTATAGATTGCACAGCTAACCAATGAACAGGGGCTTGGTTTCTTATCGGAGGATACTAAAGTACATCTGAACAATCTGGAGAAACATAAAATTAAGATGCTACTTGACAAAGAAGAACAGTGGAGGTTGAAAAGCAGAGCCATCTGGCTACAAGTGGGAGATGGCAATACAAAGTTCTTCCATAATTTCGCTAACGGTAGAAAGGCCACCAACACTATCTGGCAGCTCCCCTGTGAGCCAGATGGATGGGCCTCCACACACCCCCAATTAGCTAGGTTGGGAAATACACATTTCAAAAGACAATTTATAGCTCCGACAGTCATCAACCTCCCGGACATCATTAACCTGGCAGGTCATTTTCCAAGGTTTGTGGAACCTGATGTTGTTGAGGATTTGATTCAACTGGTCACCATGGAGGAACTGGAAGGAACTCTAAAGTGGTTCAAGAAAGACAAGAGTCTGGGCTCGAATGATTGGCCAGAGGAGTTCTACTCAGCTTTCCTGGAGTTGTTGGGAAAGGATCTGCTGGCTGTCATTGAAGAAAGTAGAATCACTGGTCACATCCATCCCCCCATGAACTTCACCTTCATAGCTTTGATTTCTAAGACTGATTCTTCTGCCTCTTTTAATGACTTCAAGCCTATATCCCTCTGCAGCTGCCCATACAAAATCATTTCTAAAATTATTGCCAATCACATTAAGCCTATATTATCTAAACACATATCCTAGGAACAATTCGCTTTCCTCCACCATCGACATATTCAGGATGCCATTGGTACAGCCCAGGAAGCCCTACACTCCATCAAACACAAAAACCTCAAGGGAATCTCTCTCAAAATAGATCTATCAAAGGCCTTGGACAAAGTGAATTGGCTTTATATCAAAATGATCCTCACTCATTTGGGTTTTCCCCCTGCCCTCATCAATTGGATCATGGGATGCACCTCTACTGTTTCTTTTGCTATTCTTGTAAATGGATCGGCCCCTTCATTCTTAAATATCGATAGAGGGATAAGGCAGGGATGCCCTTTATCACCACTTCTTTTCTTATTAGTCATGGAAGGATTAAGCAGACTTATAGCAACAGAAAAAATAAGTGGGGGATTTCGTGGTCTAAAAATCATGGAGCAATTCTATTTGACACATCTATTATTTGTAGATGACATATTTATATTCTTGAATGGGAGTGCCCAGGACACTACCTCACTGAATGAGATTCTGAACCTATTCTGCAGAGCAATGGGAATGGAGATAAACCGAGAAAAATCCACCATATTCCTATCGGACTGTACGCTACAGGAATCTCAGCTTGCCATACAAAAATTTCGCTTCCAAGAAACCGACCTGATGGGGGGACTCAAATATCTGGGCTTCAGGCTTAAACCAGATGAGTACAAGATTGTTAATTGGACCTGGCTCATCACAAAAGTGGAAAAGAGAATCAGCTGCTGGTGTCACAGGTTCCTCTCTAAGGCTGGTAGACTTATCCTCATAAAATTTGTCCTCGAAGCCACCCCGATATATTGGATGTCACTTGCCTGGATACGAAGAGGGATCCTGCACAAAATTCAATAAATTTGTTGCAAATTCCTCTGGAATGGCAAGAAGGATGGCAAGCCTTTTGCCTGGGTAAAATGGACCGAAATTGCTACTCCAAAGAAGTGGGGAGGATGGGGACTAAAATTACTCCCGGCTTTTGCACAAGCCTTGGCAGCCAACAGAGTTGGCTCCTACTGAAACAAAATAGCCTTTGGGTGGAGGTTATACTTCACAAATACATCTGGTCGTCGACCATCACTGACTGGATCAGAAGCCCATCTTGGAACAGGAAGGGCATTTCGAGGATATGGAGGGCCATACTCAATTCTATGCACATTATCAAAGATGGTTTGTTATGGAAAATTGGAAATGGAGCCTTTGTCCGAATTGGTATTGACCCATGGCCGGGTTGTGGTAACTCCTATCAATTACCAAATGGATTGATACATCATCTTAACAGCAGAGGTATAAAGTTTCTTGGATAGATTGGGGATCAGCAGAATACTACTTTTCATTTGCAAGCTTGGTTAACTGAACAGAACTGGCATATCCCAAATGAATGGAGTAGAACTTGGCAAAGCTATATACAGGCACTCACAGAAACACATGTCAGATTAAGGAATGCAGAGGATGAACTTATTTGGGCACACTCAAAATCTGGACAATACACACCGAAATAGGGCTATGATAAAATCGTTGCAGATAGAAAACCTGAGGTCTTGAGGATACTTTATGGAAATTAAAAGCACCTCCACGTACCAGATTGCTGATGTGGAACATTTTAGAAAATAAGATACCCACTGGATCCTATTTAAAACAAAGGGCTTTTTTGGGTCCTACCCGGTGTGTTCTTCGCCTCCAAGAAGAAGAAACGACCCAACATCTCTTCCTTACTTGCCCTACCACCAAGTGCATCTGGTCACAGGTCATTCAAACACTTAATTTGAATTTGGACTGGCACAGGGCAGATATCAGTACAGCTTGGGAATATTGGTGGAGTACCTCGACAGCAGACAAATCTAGGAATCTCCCACTTCTTGTTTCTTGGCACATATGGATCAAGAGGAATACCATTATCTTTGAAGATCGATTGGTTAACTGGAACCTTCTCCCTCCTCATATCTGTGTTGCTTATGCAGAACTTCCAAATGACAACAGCCAGGAGAGACCTAGAAACATTTGGCAGGAATAGATAAACAGAACAATTCTGTGGGCCTATTTTGATGGAGCTGCCCAATAGCATGGCTGTGGGGGTGGCATTTGTTTCTACCTATCTAAAACACATTACTTTCACATCAATATGGGACTGGGACCGGGTACAAATAATCATGCTGAATTGATATCGCTTCGCCATCTTTTATACTTTGCTATTATGAAACAATGCCGAAATTTACAAATATATGGAGATTCAAAGAATGTGACTAATTGGTTTAACAACACAGCGGTTTGTTCTGCATGCTCTTTGAGAAATATTTTGGAAGAAATTGTTTTTTTCAAAACATTCTTTGACCAGATATCTGTTTCTCACATCTACAGGGAAAGAAATGAAACTACTGACAGGCTATCCAAAGAAGCGACGCATCGTCCTCTAGGAGAGTGGATGATTGCCGAATATACACCAGCAGAGACATACCAATATTTTCACAGGCCTTATATAGATGGGGCTATACAGAGGGGCAACAACCTCTAATTTCACAGTTTCATGATTTTAAACTTTTTGTTTATGCTATGTATAAAATTGCATGTAAATATGGACGTCTTCTATTGTACAGGAGATCAATTTTGAACTATATTTTATGGTCTATGTACCAGCACTGTACACCCTCTGGGATTTTTTCTGTTGCTAGTTTTGGACAGTGGAAAAGGGCCACAGTTACAACATATACCTTTGGGCATCTACAGCATGTAATTTCACTTTTGAAATTATGAATTTTCTACTTCGAAAAAAAAAAAAAAAAAAAAAAAAAAAAAAAAAAAAAAAAAAAAGTGAAAATGTTCTATTTTCCCTTATATTGTTACAATTATAGTAGTATTGAAAAATAACAAATGTCAATGGTATAAATTCATGGCAAGTTCCATATATATTGAAAATAAGACCTTTAGGAAATGACGAGGGCCTTGCGTCTTCAGTTTGGCTAAAGTGTAATCTATTTAGGGTTTACATTTAAATATACTCAAGCTTTTTCCATGTGAAAATTCAATATGGCTTACCTAAAGGATAATGTATTTAAGGTTTATCTTTGAATGGTGTAGTGAAGGTATTAATCAAGGTTCTGTGACATGAAATCCCCTTTAGTTGATATATAAACATATAAACATGCTACTAGCAGACTATCCAATTACCTGCATGTGGCACTTTCTAGTCACTTTCCTTTGGAATATTTGCGGTCACTTTCCATGTCAACCACTACTTCCACCCATTTCTCTGTGAAAACATAACTACTCCATGAGTACCAATCTAGGGCATTTATTAGATGAATACAAGGCAAACGAGGTGTGAAAGGATGGCGGCAGATTACATGAATCAATTTTTATGGTATAAATGGATTTGTTCCCGTAAACCACTTGTTACGTGGTCAATTTTCATGGATGAAATGATAGCACATTATGAGGATACAAAGAGAAACACCTTCTTTAGCCAATTGATAAATCTCAAACAAAAGTGTTCAATGGCAGAGCACATTGAGGACTTTCAAAAATTGAATATAAAAGTAAATGCTATTCTAGAGAAGCAAAGTATTGATGTCTTCATAGGTACTTTAAAGGATAACATTCAACATGAGATTCGTCTTTGGGAACCTGATTCATTGGAGAACGCATTCAGGTGGGCAAGAAAAATTAAAAGCGAAATTATGGAAACAAGGAATCCCACCAATCATGACTATAATTATGGAAATGTTTCTTCTCCTAACCTTCCACAACCTACAAGGTTTACGCCACAACAATTGGAAAAAAAAAATAGAAAAAGGGCTTTGTTACAATTGTGATAGCAAATGCACTAAAGGTCATAAGTGTGTTGAGAAGAAATTAT
>APFE030840724.1:131889-142108 GCA_000404065.3 Pinus taeda | reverse complement strand
ACATCGAGCATCAACAACAAGTTCTCCAACTTTTAAAGGATAACGCCACTTTGGTGCAGAATCGAATGAAACAACAAGTAGATCAACATCGCAGTGAAAAAAAATTCGATGTAGGTGATTAGGTATTTTTACTATTACATCTCAA
Source organism: Pinus taeda (assembly GCA_000404065.3). NCBI lineage: Eukaryota > Viridiplantae > Streptophyta > Pinopsida > Pinales > Pinaceae > Pinus > Pinus taeda. The sequence continues at coordinate 141,963 of APFE030840724.1, read as the reverse complement.
GAAAGCTATTTATGAGAAGGAAATTTTGGCAATACTACATGCACTTAAGAAATGGCGACCTTATCCAATGGGAAGACACTTCAAGGTAAAAATGGATCATGATAGTCTCAAATACTTTTTAGAACAAATATTATCTTTAGAAGAACAGAAAAAATGGGTCACAAATATGTTGGGTTATGACTTTGACATCATCTACAGAAAAGGGAAGAAATTTTTTGTTGCAGATGCAATCTCAAGAAAGGATGAGGATGTGGAAGCATTGCTTTGTGCTATTTATATTATCCAACGAGATTGAATAAACGAAGCAAGGGATGAATGGAAGAAGGACAAAGAAGTGTGGCCACTCATTCAAAAGTTGCAAAATATCCCAATTCAAACAATATTGCCAGAACTTGAAGAGGAAGTAAAAATCATATTGGAACCTGGAGCAGTCACAGAAACAAGAACCTGACAACTACGAAATTGATCAATTTTAGAGTATCTCATCAAGTGGAAGAACTTACCCATTGAAGATTCCACATGGGAGGATAAGAATTTTATACATAAGCATCAAGAACTACTCAAGTGTTGAGGAAAACACTTTTTGAAGGAGAGGGGCATTGCCTAAAATGCCCCTCTCCTTCAAAAAGTGTTGTCCTCAACGCTTGAGTAGTTCTTGATGCTTCTGTATAAAATTCTTATCCTCCCATGTGGAATCTTTGTTAAATTATGAAGAAACTAGATAATTTTTTGGTCAAAGGCAAAGTATTACCCAATTAAAAAAAAAATTGTGAATGTGTAATACCATGCCTGCAGTAAATATAATAAGTATGATATCAGCGGGTCCCAAAACAGTGATGTGGATCCAAGGGTTTTGTGGCCATTTCATTATATAAGTTTCGTGAATGTAAGTTGACCACAAGTTGCAAGCTCGTAAACTGAAAATTTTGCGACCAATGCAACATTCTCAAGAATTGCCCCTATCTTGGCACTCAAAATGTGTCTAATGTCAACAAGTTTGTATCTGGTGAGGATTGAAGCATTCAAGCACTAAAACCTTTGACCCAAGGCACCAGTATGATCAATTTCCATGACGTCGAGATAACACATTACTACAAAGATAAACTATAGATGCATGGCGCCCTTTTGCAATCTGGTCAAAAAAAATTCCACAACGGAATACTTGAGATGCTCTTGTTCGCTCAAGAGAGTAACCTCATTTGGAATATGGAACAGGATCATGTGTTGGTCGGAGACATGTAATGACCATGCCCAATAAGGCTTAACTCTATATCAACCTTATTAAATATATTGCATGAAAGCATTTAATGGGATGTCCATGCAAAATTGAATATCTTAGATAAGAAACCAATATGGACACTAGTTTTGTCTATTAGCCCCATGAGGATATTTTTTCCATGTGTACAAGGAAAAAGTGGACCATGTTGATGACAATCTCATGGAAAGGAAAGAGACACAATTTTTTTAGCTTTTACAAGGGATCTCGTGGCCAAGACAATATATTTCATCACCCCATTGGAGGTTATAAGTGCAACTCTTCATGCAGATATGGTGAATGTTCTCAAACAATAGTGACATTGGTTTCTTGACAGTTATTGTACTAGCCTCTTCCTCATAAACAATGAAGACTGATCCATGAAAAAGATTAAACCATTTTACACTTTAGATTTGTAGTTGCATGAGCTTTACTGCGTCCTCTCAAGTATGATGGAGCTAGTTTCAAAATATTACAAAGTTTACAATAGCCCTTTGTAGGCATAAATAGAAAAGGCATGTAGCATGTTGAATCCATCACTTAACTTGCTTGAAAACACTATTAATATATAAGTACCCAGTTTCATATTAGCCTAACAACAAAGGAGATTTCAGGTGGGTAGTATTCAATGTTCAAGATTTCACTACTTGACATGATAATTTGGCATAGTAGAAGAGGTCACTACACCTTGGAGATTATGAGGTGGCTACATTGGATCACTCACTTCACCTAACAGGCCATTTAATGACATGTTACAACAAGGTAGGAGTGGAATAATTCCACTTGGATAATAACATAGAATTTTTTCTTTGATGTGTTGATGTGAAGCACACGTGTACAATGAGAAGATTATGAGGTTCTCATGCCCTCCCTAGAAGAAAACATGTCCTGTAGTTAGAGCCAATTCTTACCCCTCCTTTTATGAGCCTTACACCTTAGAAATGATAAGAACCCAATATTAAAGTCCACGTTGAGAGGGAAACCTCATTTTACAATGAATATAATATATAATACAAGGAGACAAAAAGTACATTTTTAAAAAAATGGTACAATGAAAGGTTCTAGCCAACATGACAATATAACAATAGAAATGTAATCACTGAATATCTAGGGCTTAATAAGGGGTTTTAGGAATAACATGGGGCTTTAAATATAAGGCTTAACAATTTGACATGATGATATGGCATAGGGAAAGAGACCACTACACCTTAGAGATTATGAGGTGGCTATGTTGGATCACTCACTGCATTTGGCAGCCCCCTCAATGACAAGTTATAGAAAGGTAGGAGTAGAATAAGACAAGCTTCCTATGATGTGTTGATGTGAAGCACACATGTATAATGAGGAGATTCTAAGGTTCTCACACCCTCATTAGAAGAGTTCATGTCTCGCAATTGGAGCTAGTTGTTACCCCTCTTTTTACAAGGGTATCCATGTCGTCATCAAAATGTTTGCATTATCACATGCTTTCTGATGAGTGGGGTATATTGGTAACATAGAGTAATATTCCTTATCAGGTTAGCCAATTTTTCTATTTTTGAGTGCTTTCACGTTTCCCAAGGAAATTCACATTATTTGAGTCATTTCACATATATCAAGGAATTGATCACACCTCTTGAGGTGGTTTTGGGTTATTTATGGACACTTGAACCCCTCCTATGCACGCCACATGGAATGTTCTTGAGTGTTTTCCTCTTTGGTCAATTTGGAGTTGATTGTAACATTGTTTGAAGTTCAATTTGTACTTATTACAACAGTACGGTAATTTTGGATGACTTTGATGATGACATGGAATGCATTTGAAATTGTTGGATGATATATCACTCTCTTCATATGCTTCGGATGATGTTAGTATGGATTGCATAAGATATCTTGAAGAACAAGTTGAAAAATGATTAATTAGATCATGTTTTGCAATCACTTGGCTGAGTGGGGGATTTTGTTATTCAAATTTTGACTTGTACAAGCATTCCCTAGGCTTCATGGAGTACCTTGACGAAAGGTATCCCCATGAGCCTTCCTTTGGGACATGATTTGGAGTGAGTCATTTTTGGACATGATTTTTTGAATTGTTATGATGATGTCGCCCCTTTGATGGAGTTTTCATAAATTTATTGCACTAGAAAGGGAATGACATTGAAGACTCTTTGACTTGAAGGTACTTCACCTTGCTTCAAGGATTGACCATGGACCATCTACCTCAACTATGGACCATTCTTGGGGCATCTTCAAGCGAGTGTTGACCACTTTCATAATTTAAGGAGCCTTTGGAGGCTATGCATTGGCATCTTGGACCATTTTTTCGCTTTTTGGGTGGATTGACCCCTATTTTAAGGGTTTTACTTATCAAATCATTGTACATGTGTCTTGACCACATAAATTTTTGTGTTGTGATAGCTTACTTGATTTTATGAGTTAGTTAGATTTAGTTTTCTTAGGCTACATCTAAGGAATTAAATCAAATAGTGTTATTGTTGAACACACACAAAAATAATAAACCAAGATAGATAAATTGTGTGATACAAATTATTCACAAAACATGTATATAAATACATTTTGTGTGACCCTTGGTTTCATCTACCAAGAGGTCTCTTGGATTTCTCATGACTGTTGGCTTTCACTTGAGTCTTTTCACCTTTCACTCAAGTAAATGTGCCAAGTTCACATAAGCCAAAGGATTATGTTTTCAACACCCCCCACCCTTAATTTGAAGAGGTGTGTATGATTCCAGGAAGAGATTTGAAATATAAAGGTGGATAGCAGACAATGTGTGGATATGCTCTCTGAAATGGTGGTTTAAGGAAGACCACAAACCAAATGAGGTAGTAGAAGTTGAAGTCTTCTACAGGTGGTGGTTTAAGGCAGACCACCAACAAAATCATGTTCATGGAACATGAGTTTGTCTCTAGCTACAACTATGACTCTAACATTGGATGACTTTGGCTCTAGGATCTAACTATATGCATTAGTTCAAGTTGTGGCTCAGGCGCAGTTGATATAAATTTGAAACTAGTATATGACCATTAATTCACCCCCCATTAGATACAAGGTGAGAAGATGGATATATCTCCACTGCAAGACGTGTCAATACTTGAGAATGAACTATGAGGCATGACTGATATATCTTCTTGGCTATTAAATACCATTACCAATAAGTGATTCATCTAAGGTGAATATTTTCTCTCGTAGAATTTTTTTGTCTGGAACATATGTCTGAATGATGAGTATGTTTTCCACAATGGTGAAGATCAAAACATTGATCTTTCACATGGCCAACCCAGTCACAATGATGGCATCTATGAATCTAATGTGAAAGTGGAAGAGAAGCAAGAGAAGATAGTTTTCCTAAAGAAATCCAACATTCTGAAACTCGATTAGTTTGGAGTAGTGTGGAATGTGAAAGGTCACATCTTTCTCATATCCAAGATCATTTTTGTACTTGTCGTTGATAATTTCTTCTCAAGGTCTGATGATGGGCTTGGGAAGTGCAATTTTAACCTCTACGTCTTCATGTAAATCTACTCCTAAAGTGGTCTCATTGATCTGATCAGGTGTTAGATGATGATGGAAATCAATCTCAAATAGAGAATAGTTATGAACAAGGATCAATTCAAAATGTCGATTCCTTTATTTTAGTTATCTTGTTGGAGTTGAGATTTGAGTTCAAGAGACTCAATCATCTCTTATGCATCTTGTAAGCATAGTAGAATGTTGAAGAGAGTGGATTTACCAATTTTGTTTGTACCATCAATAGTAAAGACTATTAGAGTGTTCAATAACTCTAATAATCTATCAATTTGAGCCATTTAAACCTCAAACAATTTCCTGCAATTCCATGTTTTATTAGTGAGACTCAATGAGGAGAAAGCAACACCCTTCAACTCTCACTGTTTCTTGAAATATTTAAGAGGTATACCATATGTATTTTACAATTGCTACAACAAGCCTTAGGAAATACCAACCAAGACCTCGAATAGTTACAAGAAATCAGTCTATAATAAGAGGAGAGCTTCCTCATTTTTATTCGTGGTTGGATTGCAAGAGCACTCCCCTCCTTAGAGCTTAATGGAAATATATTTGTTGGAGGAATTTTGGTGTTAAGGTCTTATTTATGTGGTGAAATTTTTTTTTACTTAGAACCTTTCTTTCTTGGTTATTTCTTCTAAATCATTAAAATAATTATTTTGATTGATCAACACTACCACAAGATTGTAAAAATTGATCCATTTGAGGGAAAAATTTTCACTTGGATGGAGGACTCTAGAGGCTTCTCTTACATGCTTTGCTTTGTTGCTTTGGGGTAAGTGTTAACTCTCATTGTTAGGTCATACTTTGAATTTCCTTAATAATGGTTTTGATTCCACTTCATGCCATAATCAATCTTGTGGTTGGAGACTTTTCGCTTGGAGGAATCCCTTTTAGTAGGGCCATGACTTCCTAATTTTCCTTGATTAGCCTAGGGGTTAATTTCTATAGAGTTCTAACCTTTTATTGTAATCTACAAGCACTGGATGACTTACTTAACAAGGTTCTCTTCTTGGTCTCATCTTTCCACTTGATTTCTCTTGACTCGATGACCCTAAGAGGACAATAGCACTAATATTAATTTCTCCCCATCACTCCATTTTCCCCCTTTTTACCAAAAAACCCTAAAAATATCCAAAAAATCATGTTTCACTAAGGCTACCATTGACATCACTTTGTGGCTAATTGAATTTTCCTTACTGTTCCTTGTAGGTAAATCCCCTCTGAGTTGAAGGAGAACCAAACTAAAGCGAGAGGGACATATTGTTGAGGTGACATTGAGTGGCATTCTTGAAGGTTCCTATCATATTGTGCATTATGGTTTGAAACTTTTCTCACACATGTACAATGTGAGTGGTAACAATTCTGAATACCCAAACTTTCAATAACTATCATTTCTAAACAACCTATTACCAAAATAATATTCTCTAAATTGTATTTCCAATGGGTTTTGAATCACCCCGGACAAACCTACCAACCAAATCTTATGCTAAATTTAAGTTCACGTACCTTTTGAGCCATTAGTTAAGGATTACTCTATATGCCAACTTTGTAATCGGTGTATTTATGATTTTTTTCTCACCAATGAATGTGAAATCTCCTAATTGTAACAACTTGATACATCTTCTTTACAATGTTATAGGTTGGATTGAATTAATATGTGAATAAAATGGTTATGTTCATGTACCAAACCTTGTTGTTTTTAGTTTCTTTCAAGTGAGCGAACTTGCACAAATTGCTATGTTGTTGATTTTCTAGCTCCTCCTCTAAAATTTTGACCTAAAACACCATTATTTGTCTTATATCTACTGCACATGTGGCACCTAATTTAGACCTTGAAATCTTATATGACTATTTTATTTAAACCTCTTAAACTTGATTTCAAGATTGGAAAAAAGCCCTAACTTGTACAAATTGTAACATTAAAAGTACAATATCATAGTGTCTAAATTTTGACCATATATAGTTTGTTGTTTTATCTCATTGATCCTTTAATTCCCACACAATTCGAAGAACCCCAAAAATTTTATAGATCAAAAGGTGATATGACAAGTTTTGAAGGTGCGAAACCAAGGATTGTTCACTTTGATATCAAATGTTATGTGACAAATAACCATAATAAACAACCAATTCAATAATGCTATGCCTAAATGAAGTGAATATGTAATTGAGATGAATCCTATTGGAGGGAGAAACCTCCTTTTAGAATATGTTCAAATGTTTAATACATGTTGGTCCTTCAATTATCTTTTATATATATATATATATATATAAGAGATGGAGAAGGTTAGAAGGAATCCTACAATTATAATCCTACCCAACAATACTCACCCATCCCTCAATAAGAACGAAATGTCACTAAGGGGTCCTCTTCTTGGACTTTATGTTGTAGCCTTGCACTAATGAACACTAGTGTTAGTTGTGAAGGTGGTCCAAATGGACGAACCTAGCATGAAGGATGGGCACTTTCTAGGATGCATGTAATTGTGTGCCAAACATACATGGATAAACTCATATTTGTTGGTGGGTTGTACATGTGCCTCCTTTCTCTCTCCATAGATATCTCCTTTGAATAATTTAGTATTATGTAACATCCAAATAGTATTATGAAGACTTAGATATCAATAATGTTACCACTATCTAGCATCAAAATAATAAGCATACTCGTATCAAAACCACACAAATTCTTGCAAAACCCCTAATCATTCATGAAAAAGGAAAAAGGGACCAAACTTAATTTTGAACTATCCCTTAATTTATTCCTCCAAAACATATTCAACTTAGCTTGGAGGGGAACTCTTACACTTCTAAGTATGCCTTGAGTAAATGCATTTCTTACCTGTTTGTAGTTTTCCATCCTCCCAAACTACAATTTGGCCCTTTTTAATGTTTAGAAAGGGAAAATGATAGTTTATTCCATGAAAGCGTCCTCACAGCTACGGTGCACCTCCCTAAGACTTTCTTAGGTACTTTAAGGCCTCTTTAACCCTAACACTTCTCTTAGATAACTCTCCAAACTCCATGATCCTCTTCTAGAGTGAATGTTATGTTACATTTAGCTCTCCTCTGGCTTGTAGGTCCAACTTAAATTCAAGTCTCTTTTTAATTTTGTGTAGTGTTAATAATTGGCCATGAGAAAGTCAAGACAAGCAGATTGGAAGAAAATGCTTAATGCTTTTGTTATATTATATTGATCTCAAAATATGAATTTATAATACATCATTGATCATTCTAGATCTTCTAGGTATTTATCTAGATCACATTAACAACTCATCAGTGGATCATCATGACACCTCGTCAAGATAAGAATTACAAGTGTATTCTCAGACTGTGGTTGTATAGGCACTCACAGTATAACATTCCCCCCCTTCGATCACAAGTCTGAATAATTTTACCAATAACTTTTATTTTCTTCAATCTGAAACTATTGAATCAAGTTTCAACGAAGATATGCCTGAAAACTGCCAATATTTGAATGCATGTATTAAATTAGATAGAAAATAGGACAAGATATGATAAATCATTGAATGCATATTATTCACAAAGATAAACATATTAATATAGTCTTATGACCTTTGGATTTCAAATTCCAAGTGGTCTCTTGGACTTCTCCAACTGTACACATTCCACAACATAACCCTTAGCAGATCAAGTGTCCAACATTCCCCCGTTAATACGAAGGGGTATATATGAGTCTAAGAAGAGAGCTGGAATACAAAATATGCAAAATATGCAGGCAACAATTGGCTAATTGTGCTCTCTAAAATTATGGTATAAGATGGGAGAACTCAAGGTATCAACTAATGGTGGTTTGAGGATGACCACCAACTTTGGCACTTTTGATGTAGTTGCTAAAACAATTCCAAATATGGCTAGAAGTTGAAGTCTTCTACTAGTGGAAGTGCTCCCTAATTGTTATGAAAGGGAGACCATTGAGATATCAACCTGGAATGCTTGATACAGTTCCTAGAACAATTACGAATATGACTAGAGGTTGAAGTCTTCTGCTAGTGGAAGTGCTCCCTGATGCTTTGAAAAGGGAGACCATTGAAGTCTCAATCAACAGTGGTTTAAGGAAGGCCACCAAACAAAGGCATGTTCATGGGGCATTGCGCTATCTTTGGCTACAACTCTATATCTGGGCATGACTAACACTATCTCAGGCTCAGGCAGCAGGCTCAAGTTGTGGCTGAGGCTCACTTGATGTATCTTTGGAGCTTGTAGATGACCACCAATTTACCGCTGTCAAATATGAGGTGAGAATATGAAGAAATCTCACTACAAGACATGTCAATACTTGACAATAAATGTTGAGATTGCAACAAGATGATGGAGCTTAGTGAAAAGAGTCACCTTCACTAAGTGGGCCCGCAGGCTATTTTTGGCGCAAGTCTATTTTTAGACTATGTCTATTTTTAGACATATGGATCATGTCTATGGATTGCAGGTTGCTGTTTATGGATGATTGATCAAGTTGGGAAAAATAGATGGACTTCTATTTTTGATGAAAGTGGGAGTGATCACAGTGTGAGTGATCAAGTCTATTTTTAGACTGGCTGTCAAAAATAGAAAAGTCAAATATTATTATCTCACAATAATATTTGGACTATAAACTTAATCTTATTCTCTTGGAGCACTTCAGTTTGAGTACAGAGGTGGCACATGCAGCTGTCAGAAGGAAATACACTTTTCTTATGAGTCAGTTGAGTTGTTGCATGCATGACTTCAGTTAGAACTCAATCAGTTGAGTTTAGTGGACTTGATTGTGGAGTTGATGGAGTTGTGTTCAGTTTAGCTTTGTTAAACTGGTTGTATTTAGTCTAAATGGCAAATAGACTAGAGATGAGTTGGGTGAATTAGTTATTAATTAATTCAAAAGTTATTAACTCATAATACAACTAATGAATACATCAATTAACTCAGTGGCATGTCAGTGCATGTTCAGTTCAATAGGGACAAGTGGTAGAGAATCAGATTGCTATCAGTTGTGACTATAGTTGTGCACCAGATCTTGCACAATCAAGGAATTGAGTATGCCAATGAGTTTGCCCACGTATTTGCACACATTTTAGCTTATGCTCACGTCCAAAAAGCGTGAGTGACTATTTTGCAGGTGAAAAACGAGTTTGGTAAACCATTCTCATCAGTTCTTGAGCAGGTATTTGAGCAGTTGAGGCAGGCAAGCAGTGGAAGAGATTTGGAGATCAGATCTGAGCTGTATTGTGTGTAACAGAGGTGGAGATACTTGTGAGAAGTATTATGCTGTGTAATGTTACATGACTCAATCATTAATA
>APFE030840724.1:80242-105924 GCA_000404065.3 Pinus taeda | reverse complement strand
AATGCAAAACCAATTAGTACACCTTTTGCTAGCCATTTCAAACTTAGTAAGGAGATGTGCCCAAAGACCCAAGAAGACATGGATTATATGTCTAAAGTTCCATATGCATCAACAATTGGAAGTTTAATGTATGCAATGGTCCGCACAAGGCCTGATATTGCACATGTAGTGGGATTTGTAAGCAGGTATATGAACAATCCAGGAAAAGAACATTGGATGGGGGTGAATTGGATTCTCAGGTATTTGAGAGGTACCACAAATCAAGCATTATGCTTTGGTGGTTCAAACATTTCTCTACAAGGATATGTTGACGCAGATATGGCAGATGACAGAGATAACAAGAGGAGCACTACAGGATATGTATTTACTGTAGGTGTAACAGCTGTCAGTTGGGTTTCAAAAATCCAAAGTGTTGTTGCAGTTTCAACAACAAAAGCAGAGTATGTTGCTGCTACAGAGGCTAGTAAAGAAATGATTTGGTTAAAAAGGTTTCTGGATGAATTGGGTAAGAAGCAAGAGTTGGGTAGGTTACACAGTGACAGCCAGAGTCGTATACATCTTGCAAAGAACTCTGCATTTCATTCCAAGACTAAGCATATACAGCTCAAGTACCATTTCATACGATCAGCATTGGAAGATGGATAGTTGAAGCTGGAAAAGATACACACTAGCCAAAATCTTGCAGATATGTTAACAAAAGTTGTAGCCAGGGAGAAACTGAGAATCTGCTCAGTTTCAATTGGTCTTCAAGTATGATGAAGAAGATGAGAAACAGCCAGGTCCAAAGTGGAGTCATTGTCTAGCAAATGAAGCAGCGATGGAGTTGTTATAATCAGTCTCCAAGTGGGAGATTGTTGGGTGTGGAGCCTGATTATCTTATGTATTCAAAGGTTTCAACCAAATGTATACCCCAGGAAGACTGTACACCCCTCCATGCGGGGGGGGTGTACGGGGTGGCTATTCCCCCCCCCCCCGGCGGGGGTTCGAGGGAAACGCCCTCGAAGCTAAAAATAGATGTAAAATTGCCTTGTAAAAGTATTATAATTTCTAGTCAATCTGGGTCGTTCATTAGGCGAATGATCTGATGGTAGAAGTTATGTTTAATTTAGGGTTTTTTGCCCTATAAGGCAACCCCTCACTATATATGAGGGAATTGTATTGCGTCTATGTAGATTTGTATTCTGAGTAAGGAAGAGAGAGGAGAATGAGAGAAAAGTGGGAGTTACAGTGGATCTGTTGTAGGTTGTATCTCTTCAGTTTGCTGGATAATATAAAAAGAATGATTGGTTGTTTCTCCATGGACGTAGCCCAAACTGGGTGAACCACGTATATTTGTGTCTCTCTTGTTTTATGCGTTTTCTGTGTTTATATTTCTGCAATATTTTATGTGTTCCATTGCTCTGTAATATATAATTTTCTAACACCATGTTGGAAAGATCATTTTCTTGTTCTTTTTCTTCTTCACAACTGCTATTATTGTTGAAATTTTTTGTTTGATTCATTGATTCCATTGAATCATCTGTATCACATAGTTCATCAATCACTTGTATTATGCCTTGAGTATCACAAGTTACATCAAATTTTGCCATTATTTCAACTGTATCACATGTTGCATCAAATTTTTGGATTAGGACTTCAATTAACTTGTTGCATCAATTTTCTCTAGTAGCTCCACCATGTCACAACTTTCATCAATCTGTTGGATGAGTTCATATGTTTCACAAATTGCATTTGTTATTTAGATGAGATTTATGTGTCATGGATTGCATCTAGATTTGTTGTAGATGTTGCATCAATTATATCATCAAGTAGATCTTACTTTTGCCTCAATTTTGTCTAGAGTGCATCAATCAATTGTTCTTTCATATCTATTTATCTTTAAATATATTTTGTAGTTGATAGTGTGTCAGCCATTTGATCAAATATGGTTTGTTTTTGTTGTAATTTCCATTCCAGTACTTGAATTTTATTTTTCAACTCATGGTTTCACTCTTGCAATATTTAATTTCTTGGCAAGCATTTAGTAAACGGTTTCCTCCTTTACCCATTTTTCACTTGTCATGCTCGCTTGTACTTACTCACTTGCTCATGTGTCATGATTGCTTAAGTTTATGTCTATTTATCATGTTCCCTTGATTTTGTGTCACCTTAAGGTGTCGAGTACTATCAAATGTGCACTCTAAAGTGTGATTACAATGATGGACTTTTGATGACTCAATTGACTTTGGTTACAATGACTTGAATTTTGATGACAATGATTAGCTCACTTGCCCCCCCTTATTCAATTTCAGGACATGTCTCTTCACATTAGATCTTCTCGAACAAGCAAGTATAAATATTCATCCACCATCACACAATTACAAAGTGTGCTAGACCCCCTTATTCAATTTTGGGATCGGTTTAAGGCAAGGAGCATCTTAAAAAATAATTTTACTACATTATCCTTCTTATGACAAAGCCTAAATACAATAAGCCCTTAGAATTTAAGAGAAATGTTAAAAGTACAACACTAAGCACTCACTTGGCCAAAAAAAAATTGAACAAATGTTGAATCACACTATCAACTGCAAAAGACCTTCAAAAGGAAATAGATATGAAAGAAAATTTGATTGATGAAATCCATATAAAATTGAGGCAAAAGCAAGATCTATTTGACGATATGATTGATGCAATATATACAACAAAGATAGATGCAATATTTGACACAAAAGATCTCATCCAAACAATGAATGCAATTTGTGAAACAAATGAACTCATCCAATAGGTTGATGAAATTTGTGACATAGTGGAGTTATTAGAGAAAATTGATGTAACAAGTCACACTAAAGACCTAATCCAAGGAGCCTTGCTCTCGTCCATGAGCAAGCCAATTTCAAAACAATGGAAACCTTGATGTAATCAGGTGCTCAAAATTATGCTCAAAAATCTAAGTGTCAGAATTTTATTAAACTCAACTTTAGATTGAAGATCTCATCATTTTGATTCCAACAGTGCAAACAACACTCAAATCCGAGCTCATATGCAGAAGTTAGAGCAAGTCAAAGTTCAAGTTTGACTTGTCTACATGGCAGGATTGGATGATGTGGCAAGGTCTTCAGGGAATGAGGAATCGCCAAGTAACAGTCCACCATTGGCCCCGCATATCGCAAATCACAGTCGCAGTCAGAAAGGTGTTACAGAATCGGCCCCTGAGCAAAGAACGGTTGTGATGCGATAAATTGCAAATTGCAGATTGGAGAAGGTAAGTACTATGAAAATCGGCACCTAGCATACCCGAGTTGCGATAAGATGGATCGTAGATCACAGTTACACTTCGCAGAAAACTAAGTCCCATTTTATGATTACCCACCGGTTCTCCACCGATTGTGATAAGTTCCCAAATGCGAGATATTTATCGTTCCATTTTATAGTGTCGTCGGGTCCAATGATATCGCAATCACAAATTGCTTGTTTTATTCACAGACCATAAGGCCGCGGTACTTGTAGATTGTGATTTGCGATAAGATCGACCAATAGGTTATGGCGCGTCACGCAGCAAAATTCTCGCTCGGTTAGCAGATTTTGGAGAGAAATTGTTGGTTCTTGTCGTTTGTGGAGCATTTTGTGGGACGAATAGTGGAAGAACTAGGAGAAGTCATAACTTCTTCAATTTTCCACCAAATTGGTTGCAAAAAGAGGCTAGAGAGCCATTTTTTAGTATTCTAAACACATTGAGACAGGTTTTAGAGGCATTTGAGCATTGTAAACACACTTTTGTTGTAATTTTAAGCATAATAGAGAGGCCCAAGCATTGGAAGCTAGACCAAGGAGATGTAGCCTAGGAGCGGTGAACAGGTCAAATCTTTGTGTTATGTGTTGTATTTTGATGTTCTTTGTTGTTATTTTGTTGTTGTTCAGCATATGTTTTATGTTAAACTGTTTTTAACATTTACATTAGAAACTCTCATGGGAATCAGTTAATTAAGCAAAAAGTTTAATCGTTAAGCACTTGACAAGCAAATGATAAGCATATTGGGTTTTATTCTGAATGGGGAATTAGCACATGATTACTAATCTACTCCATTTCAGATCAAGTTGGTATCAGAGCATTGGTTTTTTCTTACTAGATTTGGTTGTGCAAAGAAGGAGTATTGTTTTCTAGTTTTGTGTCATGCTAACAAAGTTAAAACTCAAAAGAGGAGAAGGAAAGTTGGTTGGAAGCACTGAAGTTGGGTCAAGTGGAAGAAGATCAATGTTGCCAAAGTCTTCTACACCAGTACATCCTCAAGTTGTAGTTGAGACTCTAGAGATCATGACTCATGAAGGAGAACCTACAAACATGACAAAAGATGAGAAGACCTTCAAAAAGGCTTTCTTTGATATGACAAAGATGGTGAAGGTCCTCTATGAAGAGAGGAATAGCAGGTTGCAAGGAGAAAGTTCCAAACCTCCCAAAGGAGAAGGCTCTTTAGGAGGTGGTAATGCAAAAGGAGGTAATGGGAATGGAGACAAACCTCCACCCTCTCCACCATCTTCTTTATTTTCTTCTTCACAAGCATCTTCACACTATTCCACTAATACAACCCTTACTCATACTCATCATCATTCTTCTAAAAGAGATGGAAAATCAACTCTACTTAAAATAGATGTTAAATTCTAGTTGCCCATGTATAATGGTGAAGTGAATGCAGAGAATCTTGATAATTGGATTCGTCAGTTGGAGGTCTATTGCAGGATTCAAAACCTTCAAGGGGATGACATAAAGATCTAGTTAGCTTCCTTGACAATGGAGGGTGAAACACTCATTTGGTGGGAAGAGAGAACTCAAAATGAGATCAAAAAACATGGCAAGATCTCTCTTACTTGGTCTAATTTCATTGTTGCTATAAAAATACAATTATACCCTTTAGCTCATATGCAAAAAGATATCATGAATTGGAAAATTTTTAGAGAATTAAAAGGTCAAAATGTGATAGAGTATACTTTGCTGAAATAAATAGAAGGTTTGCATATCTATCTTCGACACACCATTCTTATGTTTAATCCCACGAATCTTGATGAGGTCTGTGTTCAAGCTACACTCCTCAAAGCAAGAGGGGAAAATGTACAAGAAGAAGGTAAGAAGAAGTCATTCCAGAGTGGTGAAAAAGGAAATAAATCTAAAGGAAAGCAGAAGAAAAGTGTTTTTGTTAAGAAAGAAGGGGAGAAACCCCTATGCAAGAATTGTTCCAAAGAGGGCCATGATGAAGCACATTTTTGGAAGCTTCATCCTAAATTAAGACTGAAGAAATTTAACAACAAAGGGAAATAGAAGATAAATGATGTTGTACAACAAGACTTGGGTTTCAACTCAGGTGATGAAACAAAGATTGCAGCCACAACCATGTTGTAGCAGCTACAAGCACCCTCCAAAATTTTTTCTTAGCCTCATTTTGGAGCCTCCCTTCCAACCTTCATAGCAGCTTGCCTTGCTTTGTCAAGTTCACAAGCTTCAGTGTCCTTCTTGCACAAAGATAGCCTGTCGGTCACAACTTGATCCATCACCTCACAGTTTCTTCACCCGGACGTGGTCCAACTGCAAGTTGAGTATCTTCCCCTTGAAAATTATGCATTTCTGGAGGGCAACCAGCCTTCCCTCCAGAAATTGTGCAATCCTCACTTGCAGCCTACTGGGCTCTAGGATTGTGTAATCTTGACTGCCAACACTCCCAACAGGATTTGCGCAAATTTCCCCAATAAGGTTGCTCAGCCCAGAATTTGTGCAAATCTAGGTAGCAGTTAGCTGCTCTGCCCAGAAATTGCACAAATCTCCTGGGCAGTCAGCCCAACTCCCAACCAGAAATGTGCATTTTTCTCCAGCAGTCGAGCAGTCTCTTGCATGTGCAGTTGAGTTGACAGGTTCCCTCCGGGACTAAGAAAAACAAACTTGCATGCATGCGCTGCTTCTCCCAAGGCAACATGCAAATGCATCCCTTTTTTTAGGGATCTATGTTCAGCAGTTGGAGGTTACATGCAAGGATAAATTCAGAAACCTCCTACCAAGTGTCGCTTCCCCTAGATTTGTGGCATGCACGTCACAACCTCAATGTCATCAAAACTCATCAACCGGACACTGCAAAGCTCATTCCTCACATCAACCTTGTAGCTCTAACATCCCACATCACATCTAGGAGCAGTTGGCACATTCAGCTCAGTTGTTTTAGGGTCAGCCTGCTTCCCATTCCCTGTGTTGCATTTTTGTCATTTTTCGTGTTTTCGATTGTGCCAGTACTATTTTCTTGATTTCTTTGAATGCTTGTTGTCGTTTACATGTATTCTAGCTTGTCCTAGCTCTGTTTCAGTTTTTGTGGCTATCTCACTGTTGTCGCATGCATGAAACTGTTTTGCATGGACGTTCCCCCAACCAGCAAACTGCCTCACGCATATGCATGTTGATATGTTTGTTGAATATTCCATTCATGTTTTGTATGCACTGTCAATCACTTAGTGTCGCCATGCATTTACTGTCTTAGTTGCTTTCAGTTTCCCATCGACGAGTCAGTCCAACCTTGGCCCAGACTCTGTCTTCACCAAGGCTACATTGCACAATATGGGGAGGGAAGGCTCACCTTCCTCTCCAGATTTGTGCATTCCTACCCAGCACTGGCCTCCAGAACTGTTTTTCACATTTCTAGAGGACGGTGGCTGCTTGACCCAATAAATTACGTAAATTTGTCCCTAGGCTAGCAATCCTTCCCAGCTGGAACTGTGCATTGCGCAATCCCAACGGTTAGCAGCCAGAATGGACTGTGCGTTATGTAGTTCCATCAATCAACTAGTCTCCCAGTAGCCTAGAATGTGCCTTGACAGTCTTGGCAGTCGGTCTCCCGACCTCCCGGCCGAAATTGCGAAACCTTCATGATCCTTCACCTAGGTATGTTGCAAGTCAGTTCTCATGTTCCTTTTGGTTTTCGACTGATAGATTGCTTGCTATGAGTGTTACCATGTCTTCAGGTATTGCAGGTGTTCATCTGCCTCTTAGCAATATAGGTACAATGGTTTCCAGGAGAGTAGAGACGAAGACACCATTCAGAGCACGCTTGGGGATGTAGTCGATCAAGTGTCTGTGAGCTTGCCCACTCACGAAGACATCAAGTTATTTGTAGACAAGGACATCAATCAACAACATCATGAATAGCAGCCGAAGGTAGCATACCGAATGCAGTGAATGCAAGAGGAAGGTCATTGAAAACACAGAGGCGGAACAAAGTTGCAAGATCAAGCAGATCCACTAATAATGAAAGCAATTATGGAGACTCAAGCTATGAGGTAACAGCGTGACATGAAGGTCGCGCAAATACAGAGAATGGAATGAAGAAGGAGTTGCATGTTTTGAAGTAGTAATTCAAGCAAAAACATGAAGCTGCACAGATAGACAAACGAGTTGCAGCAGGATCAAGAATAGCAGTGGGTGCAACATTCACTCACAGATGAAACTTCGCCCATACAAGTTAAAGATCCATCCAAGCATCTGACATGGAGCAGACATGGTGAGCAGTGTTGTTGATCGCATGCAAGGGATTCAGCAGCATGCATGTAGTTGAGCACACACATGCAATCCAACCCATTCAACACACTCACCAAGGCAAAGACAAGAAGCAAGTCCAACTGGGGCTAAACATGTACTTCGGCAAGTTCATGTGCATGACCACTAGCACACACTTCAAGAACAACATGGACACTATGCATCATTGTGCTTCCGTTTCAGCCACACCCGAGAAGACCATGTGCATGTTAACAGACAAATTGGATGAAGGTGTTGAACCAATGCACCGGTTGTAATGGAGACAAGAGTTTGCTTCAGCAAGATGTCACCATGAGGTGTATGCACACCATCACAGACAACCAAGCTTGGCATCAACTCACCACCTTCACCATAACAAGCATGTCAAAGAGTTGGTCTCATCACGGCAGACTGAGTGTTAGTGATGTCTTGCAAGGCTTGCTCAAGCCATGTTGTCTCACGTGAGTACATGTGCATTGTAATTTTGAGTCATGTCAAGTGTAAGTCAAGTGTCAATAGTTGGATGTAACAGTCATAGAGTAGGTGAAGAGTCATGAGGGTAGTTGAACTGTCACAAAGGGAAATGTCAAGGATCACCCCACCCTTTGCTATAAATAGTCCCTCATAACTCATTGTAGAGGATTTTGGTCAGCCAAGCTTCTACTAAGACTATTTTGAAGAAGGCTTGGATAGTATTGTAATGCACCTTGGCTTCTCCACTACATGGAGCTACTACATATCTTTGGAGGAGCAGGAGGGTGTTGCTATAACATTCCACTGTTGGGGCTAGCAAGTTTACATGGATGTATTGCATGATTGTGACTTACACTTCTTTATATAATAAGAGCCAGCACATTTTCATGCATATGTTGTTATTGTATTTGGACTGCGTCGGTTGCTTTAATGATATAGTTTGTTTAAATTACGTACTTGTGTATGAACTGATTCACATGCAATTATATGAACCTTGTTGTTAATGTGTTACATATGTTGTTAATGTTGTCACCATTCGTGTCGACTGCTCTGTAGGACATCAGACAAACCTTTCACTTGAACCTTTCCATAACAATGGTCGCACTCATCTCAGACTGATCCATGAGTGTTGTATGTGTTATCTTACCTTGTATGATGTGACTACAGGATCCTAGTGGACTGCTCCGCAAGAAGATGTGTATGTCCTTTGTGTTGTGTGTTCCTAGCTGAGTTGGGACTGATCCCTTTCAACCTGGAACTCACCTTCACCTCCTTTCCCCTTCGAAGTGTTGGAGCTTCTCATACACCTTCCTTGACTCACTGCATCAGTCACACCCTTGCTACTGACAAAGTTATTCTAATTTCCTTTGTGTGACATCGCAGTCAAGGCATTACTTACGACCCACTGGTGGGACTCCTACACCAAACGGTTTGAGGTCTAATTAGGACTTCTTACCGGGGAGATCCCCTTGACATGTTGGCGAGTCTAGCACCATCAACATTTCTAGCGTTAGAAGGAGGGACTGATGACAAGTAATGTCCTCTCCTCCAGTTTTGAACCTTTGCATATCTTTCATGGAGTCTTGCACTCTACTTCCCCCGAGGTGTTTTTCAAATTGTGAAGATGTCTCCATCTTGGGGAAGCTTTCTAATCTCTTGTCCACTCACATGTATGATGGTGAAGGTGAAGTGACCTGGCCTGAGCACTTACATAACTTTCTTTCCATGATTCATAAGTAAGATGAGTTTTCTAACGAACAAGCCAGTTTGCTGCTTGCATACACACTTCGCGAATCTCCTTTTTGTTGGGTGCTCAGCCTACCAGCTGACACGATGCACCCATTTGAGCACTTCTGTGATCTCATTGAAGACACGTTCTATCATTTTGATCCATACCATCTTGACCAAAAACTGTTACAGCAACAAAGGGCTCCACATGAATCCATTATTGATTTTTGGCAGTGCTTCCATGACTTGTAGTTTCAAGCTCCAAGGACCCAGATGAAGTTTGCTTATCTTTGGGACCAGTTCGAGTATTGCCTTAAGAAATCTACCCATCCCAAGAGGAAGCTGGATATCAAGCCTCGCTCAACATTCTTCATTGATGGTGTTGCGCAATCCCATGTGGGAGCGAGCACTATCTCAACTGGTTGTCTGCCTCCCTCTCATTTAGCAGCTCCACCACTACCCAGTGATGTTTAGGACCATGCTCACACACATGTTCATCCTTCACACCCTCCCAACATCACTTCACTCAATTTTCATGCAGATTTTCTTGTGATTCCTTTGAATTCTCATATGCATTCTTTTCTACAACCTCCGTCTTCGCACCCGGGTGTTCCTCCAGATGATGTTGTCTTGTGTTCGTCCATTCTAGACTCTTCACTTCTTGTGAACGAGGAACCACCCACTAACAGATTTGGTGTTGCACAACCAAAATGCGTTGGCATTCATGAAGAGCATGAGTGGGAGCTTAAGCATCAACACTTGGAAAACTGTGACTCCCTTCCATCTGAGCCCCCTCCTTTCTTTCCTAACATCATTGGTGAACCTGTCGTCCATGATTTCGCATGTGCATCTTCATCCTTGGATGCACCCATTGTTGATCTTTCGTAGGACACACCGTATGTTAGCCCATCATCCAACAATGGAGAGGACCAATCATTCATTGGAAATCCACTTGATTTTTCATCTGCTTTTTCTGGAAATGTAAGGGGTGAACATCCTTCCTCCTCATCTACCCCTTTGTGTGATTCATCAAGCCACAAGGATGCCGACCAACATCCTGAATTTTATGATCTTGGTTGTCGTGATCTCTTCACCTCATCATCCAATCACGATGTTGATTCAGTTGTTGTTAATCCGTCTAAGCCACTAGTCTACGAAGATCCATCTATCAACAAAGTTGAAACCCCACAGACCGTCGAGGCACTTCAGCCCGAGATGATGGTTATGTCAGGCTCTCGTTGTCCTGAGATTGGTTTCGCTTCCGATCAGGAAATTGTTCAAATAGTCAAGGCTTCTCATCTGTATGCACTTCGGATCAATCTAACACTCAGATTTTACTTCCTCCACTCGAACTACACGATCCCATTCCCCATGCATTTGAAACACGAAGTGTGGTTGTCTTCATTGTTATATCTTTCTTGTTTGCCGGTTCTCACAACTGGGTTGCTCGCAGACCAAGCCTTCACCAACATGGGTCTACCAATGTGCTGATGGCTGCATTGGAAGTATCACTTCACATGATCATGCCCATGCATCGTTAGTGTAGGAGTAGTAGTGTTTGCTCTCAGTTTTTTTCTTGCATGCTTGTTTTCTTACATGCTTTGTTTGCTTGTTTGTTTGCTTACTTGTTTTTTACTTGCTTCGCTTTCACTTTTGCTTCTACTCTTTCTTTGCTTTGCTGATTGTTAGTTCCTTCGCTTGTTTCATTCATAGGTTAGTGTTGCATGAAACCATGTGTGACTCATGAAATGAGCTAGGTAAAGTAAAATAGGGCTTGTATAGCTATCACTACTTGGTTATCTGTCATCTAGCCTCTCAATGATGAGCTTGTTACTTTTAATCCTTGATACTTCAAAGGAAAATACGTATTGTTCGAAGTGAACCTTGGTGAAAACACAACACTTGCGCGCTAACTAGTGTCACCTTCTCTAGTTGATTGTTTTTGGGTTAACCCTTATCAGCTTAGTAAAGTAGAGTAAGGTGAGGAGGAAAACCTTAACAGGCATGTTAGAGATATAATAAACTTCTTCTCTACTGGAACAACCTCTTCTACTCTCAATAAGTCGAGATCTCTCTTCCATCTCTGAAATGAATAAGTGTTATGCACAGTGAAAATGAAAAAAATGAATAGTAAAAAAAAAAAAAAATGAAGAATGAATAAGGCAAAAGAAGAGAAATGCTTCCTGCACAGGGAGGTAATTCAAGTAACTCTGTCAGGGTACTGACCAGGCTCGCTGAAAACAAAGTTGTGCTTGTGTTCCTATGTGACTCCACCGGGGTATTGTCCAAGCCTGCTAACAGTGGAGCAACACCAAAGATGAAACTAAGACTCTGACAACTATAATGCTTGTGCACCTATATACCCCTCAACCCCAATCGAAACAACTATGTTTCCTTGGCTTGGAATGTGTGTCAATCGACCAAGGGTTTGTCAGATGCTACATTTTACAATCAAGTTAGTGTGAAACCAAGATGAACTAAAAACTGAACAATACTTCCGAAGGTGTTAGACTTGCTTTTCATGAACAAGGTCCATTCAAAGAGCTGGAGTTCTACCAGTGTGTCACCAAGTGTTGTAGTAGTTACAACCACCCTCCAAAATTTTTCCTTAGCCTCGTTTTCAAGCCTCCCTTCCAACCTTCATAATAGCTTGCCTTTCTTTTTCAAGTTCACAAGCTCTAGTGTCTTTCTTGCACAAAAGCAGCTTGTCGTCACAACTTCATCCATCCCCTCATGGGTTGTTCACTTAGACCTAGTCCAGCTACAGGCTGAGTAGCTTCCCCTTTAAAATTGTGCATTTCTAGAGGGAAACCAACCTTCCCTACAGAAATTGTGCAATCCTCTCTGGCAGCCTCCTGGGCTCCAGGATTGCACAATCCTGACTGCCAATACTCCCAACAGGATTTGAGCAAATTTCCACAGCAAGGCTACTCAACCCAGAATTTGCACAAATCTGGGCAGCAGCCAGCTTCTCTACCAAGAAATTGTGCAAATATCCTGGGCAACTAGCCCAACTTGCACCCAGAAATGCGCATTTTTCTCTAGCAGTCGAGCAGTCTCTTGCATGTGCAACTGAGTTGACCAATTCCCTCCGGGACTATGAAAAACAAACTTGCATGCATGGACTGCTTCTCCCAAGGCATCATACAAAGGCATCCCTTGTTTCAAGGATCTATGTTTAGCAGTTGGAGGTTACATGCAAGGAGCAATTCTGAAACCTCCCACCAAGTGTCGCTTCCCCTATATTCATGGCATGCGCGTCACAACCTCGATGTTATAAAAACTCATCAACCGGACACTATAAATCTCATTCCTCACATCAACGTTGCAACTCTAACATCCCACATCACATCTAGGAGAAATCGGCACATTTTACTCAACTGTATTGGGGTAAGCTCGCTTCCCATGCCTTATGTTGCATTTATGTCGCTTTTCATGTTTTCGCTTGTGGGAGTACTTTTTTCTTGATTTCTTTGAATTCCTACTATAGTTTACATGTATTCTAGCTTGTCCTAGCTCTATTTCAGTTTTCATTGCTATCTCACTGTTGTCACATGCATGAAACTGTTTTGCACGGACGTTTGCCCAACTGGCAAACTACCTCACCCACATGCATGTTGATATGTTTGTTGAATCTTTCATTCATGTTTTGTATGCACTGTCAATCACTTATACTATCACTTAGTGTCGCCATGCATTTACTGTCTTAGTTGCTTTCAGTTGCCCGTCGGCGAGTTGAGCCAACCTTGGCTCGGACTCTGCCTTCACCAAGGCTGCATTGTACAATCTGGGGAGGGAAGGCTAGCAGTCCTTCCCAACTGCAATTGCGCATTGCGTGATCCAGGAATCAGCAGTAGATTGGACTATGCATTGCATAGTTCCAGCAGTTAGCCAGCCTCCCAGTAGCTTAGATTGTGCCTTGAGCAGTCTTGGCAGTCAGTCTCCCAACCTCCCGACAGAAATTGCGCAACCTTCACGATCATTCACCCAGGTATGTTGCAAGTCAGTTTTCATATTCCTTTTGGTTTTTTACTGACAGATTGCTTGTTATGAGTGTTTCCATGTCTCCAGGTATCGCAGGTGTTCATCTGCCTCTCAGCAGTACAGGTACAATGGTTTCTAGGAGAGCAGAGACGAAGACATCGTTCAGAGCACGCTTGGCGATGCAGTAAATCAAGTGCCTATGAGCTTTCCCACCCACGAAGACATCAAGTTGTTCATAGATAAGGACATCAAGCAGCAGCATCACAGCAAGCAGCATCATGAACAAAATCCGAAGGTATCATACCGAATGTAGCGAACACAGTGAATGCAGTGAACGCAACGAATGCAAGAGGAAGGTTGTTGACAACATAGAGGTGGAACAAAGTTGCAAGATCAAGCAAATCCACTGATAATGAAAGAAACTTTGGAGACTCAGGCTATGAGGTGATGGTGCGACATGAAGGTCACGCGAATACATAGAATGGAACAAAGGAGTTGCATGTGCCGAAGAAGTAACTCAAGGAAAAACATGAAGCTGCATAGACAGACAAATGAGTTGCAGCGGGATCAGGAATAGTAGTGGGTGCAACATGCACTCACAGATGAAACTGCACCCGTATAAGTTAAAGATCCATACAAGCAACTGACACGGAGTAGACATGGTGAGCAGTGTTGTCGATCGCATGCAAGGGATTCATCATCATGCATGTCGTTGAGTGCACGCATGCAATGCAACCCATTCAACACACTCACCAAGGCGAAGACAAGAAGCAAGTCCAACTTGGGTTGAACATGTACTTCGGCAAGTTGATGCGCATGACCACCAGCACACACTTGAAGATCAGCATGGATACTATGCATCAGTGTGTTGCCATTTCAGCCACACCCGAGAAGACCATGTGCATGTTAGCAGACGAGTTGGATGAAGGAGCCGAACCAATGCACCGGTTGCAATGGAGACAAGAGTTTGCTTCAGTAAGATGTCACCATGAGGTGCATGCACACCATCAGGATGAATAATCTTGGCATCAGCTCACCACCTTCACCATCACAAGCATGTAAAAGAGTTGGTATCATCAAAGCAGACCGAGTGTCAGTGATGTCTTGCAAGGCTTACTCAAGCTATGTTGTCTCACATGAGTACATGTACATTGTAATGTTGATTCATGTCAAGTGTAAGTCAAGTGTCAATAGTTGGATGTAACAATCATAGAGTAGTTGAAGAGTCATGAGGGTAGTTGAACTGTCACAAGGGGAATTTCAAGGGTCACCCCAACCTTTGCTATAAATAGTCCCTCATAACTCATTGTAGAGGCTTTTGTTTAGCCAAGCTTCTACTAAGACTATTTTGAAGAAGGCTTGGACAATATTGTAATGCACCTTGGCTTCTCCACTACACGGAGCTAGTGCATCTCTTTGGAGGAACAGGCGGATGTGGCTGTAACGTTCCACCATTGGGGCTAGTAGGTTTACATGGATGTATTGTATGATTATGACTTACACTTCTTTATATAATAAGAGCCAGCACATTTTCATGCATATGTTTTTATTGTAGTTGGACTGCTCTGGTTGCTTTAATGATATATTTTGTTTAACTTACATACCTGTGTATGAACTAATTCACATGAATCTCGTTGTTAATGTGTTGCATATGTTGTTAATGTTGTCATCGTCTGTGTTGACTACTCTGTCGGACATCAAACAGACCTTTCACTTGAACCTTTCCATAACAACCGTCGCACTTGTCTTGGACTAATCCGTGAGTTTTGCACGTGTTATCTTACCTCGTATGATGTGACTGCCGTATCCGAGTGGACTGCTCTACCAGAATTTGTGCATGTCCTTTGTGTTGTGTGTTCTTAGCCGAGTTGGGACTGATCCCTTTCAACCTAGAATTCATCTTCACCTCCTTCCCCCTTCGAAGTGTTGGAGCCTCTCATACACCTTCCTTGACTCACTGCATTAGTCACACCCTTGCTACTAGCAAACTTATTCTACTTGCCTCTGTTCGACATTGTGGTCAAGGCATTACCTTATGACCTACTGATGGGACTCCTACACCAAACAATTTTAGGTCTAATTGGGACTTATTATCGGGGAAATCCCCTTGACATGTTGGCAGTTCCAGCACCGTCAACAAGTCACTAAACGAAAATTCGTGGAAAAAATAAGCAAAGAGGAAGTCGTGGAAAGCACTAGCACAACAAATAACTCCAACAATGCTTCAAATGATGAAAACAAAATTGAGTTGTTTCATATCAAAGTTATTTCCAAACACACCAATATTGATACGTTGTTTGACAGTGGATCCCAAGAAAATTTAATTTCCATAGACTTGGTCAAGAAGTTGAATCTGGAAACCATGCCTCATCATAAACTGTATCTGTTGGGTTGGATAACCAAGGATTCAAATCTTCAGGTCAAAAGGAAATGCATTTCGAGGTTTGCTATTACTGCCAATTTTGTTGATGAAGTCGAATTAGATGTAGTGCCCCTCGATATTCTTGGAATTGTGTTAGGAAACCCGCATCTGTATGACCGGAAAGCCACTTTCCATATATTTGAGAGAAAATATCATTTGTTAAAATATGGAGTGGAGTATATTGTGAGAGCCCATCGTAGAAAGCTTAATTTGTCTTTAGCAAGCGTAGGGCAAATGAGAAGACTGGTCAATTCCAGCAAGAATCTCGTGCTCCTTATGATCAAGCAGAAGAATGACTCGGAGCGTGAATCCTTTGCAAGATGTGATGTGAATCTGAAATCTAGATTGGTTGATGTGGTCAATAAATATGGAGATGTGTTTCAAGAACCAAAGGGATTGCCACCGAAAAGGGGAATTCAACACGAAATTCAGCTAAAGCAAGACTGTCCACTCCCAAATATCGGTATGTATCGAATGCCAATTCTAGAAAGTTTAGAAATTAAGAAACAAGTCCAAGAATTGTTAGATAAAGGTGTAATTTGTCCCTCTACTTCGCAATGTGATTCACCAATTTTTTGGTACCCAAGAAAGATGGAACCTGGTGCATGTGTGTAGATTATCGAGATTTGAATAAAATTACCATAAAGAATCGATACCCACTACCCAGAGTAGATGATTTTCTAAATCAATTGAAGAATGCAAAATATTTCACTAAATTAGACTTGAGAAGTGGATATCATCAAGTTAGAATAACTGAGGAGGATATTTGGAAGACTGCTTTTAAAACCAAACAGGGATTTTTTGAGTGGCTGGTAATGCCTTTCAGTCTTTGCCACACTCCAGCTACATTCATGAGAGTTATGAATGATGTTTTAAGATCCTTTCTTGATGAGTTTGCAGTTGTTTATTTAGATGATATTTTTATATTCAACAAATCACGAGAAGAGCATGTCAACCATGTGAGGAAAGTGTTGTATGTCTTGAAAAAAGAATAGTTATTTCTGAAGATGTCTAAATGTGAATTCGGGAAAAATTCCTTAGTGTCTTTGGGCTACATAATTGGAGGAGGTGAGCTAAAGATTGACCCCTCTAAAGTTTTGATCATTGTGAATTGGCCAATACCCAAATTAGTCACAGAAGTAAGGAGTTTTCTGGGAGAAGCCCAATAGTGGAGGAAGTTCATTGCCAATTTCTCTTCCATAGCAGCTCCACTACATGCTTTGACCAGCGTGAAGGTTGTCTTCTAGTGGGGAGGCAAACAACAAAAAGAATTTGATGCTTTAAAAGAAAAGATCAGTTCAGCCCCAATTTTAGCGTTGTTGGATTTGAAACAACCATTTGAAATACAAACAGACGCAAGTGACGATGCCATGGGTGCAGTTCTTTTACAGCATGGTAAGCCCATTTCATTTCATTCTTAGATTTTTAATGGTGATGTTATTAACTGTCCTATATATGATAAAGAGCTTTACGCATTGTTGGAAAGTGTGAAGAAATGGAAGCGTTACTTAATGGGAAAAGAAAGCATTATTCACACTGATCATCAACCTTTGCAATATTTGCAATCCCAAACAAAATTGCAGCAATCAACACACTTTCGCTGCATGGGATTCTTAAAGCAATTCCACTTGGTAAACAGGTAAACGAAAGGTATTTATAACAAATTTGTTGATATTATTTCTATATTGGTTGTTAATGTAGCCATTTTACTCAAGAATCATTATGGTTTTCCTGAAAGTTATGTTGAACAATACGCACGTGATGCTGAATTTCAAGAGGTATATTCAAACTTGAGTTAAGGCCACCAAGTTGAGGAATTAGACTACCATGTACATGATAATTTGTTGTATCATTTGGGAAAAATTTGTGTTCCACAAGGAGAGAGAGAGTAAATGTCACAAGGGAAGCACACACTTCTCTTATTACTTGACATTTCGGTGTAAGTAAAATAGTGGAAAATCTTCATAGGTATTTTTATTGGCCTCATATGCTTGAAAGCGTGTCACATTTTATCAGAGGTTGTTCATTGTGTGCAGTCAATAAGCCTAGTAATAGGAAACTAGGATTGTACACACCACTTCCAGTGCCTTCATGTCCATGGGAGAGTGTTTCTATGGATTTTGTAAGAGGTCTTCCTTTATCAAGAAAAGGTCATGATTATTTGTACGTAGTTGTGGATAGGTTCAGAAAGATGTGCATATTATTTCCTTGTAAAAAAAAAATTATAGCTGAATAAACAACTCAACTTTTCTTTCAAAATGTATGGGTTCATTTTGGATTACCTACTTCTATTGTAAGTGATTCTGATTCTCAATTTCTTGGGAATTTTTGGTCAAATTTATGGAACTTGATGGACACCAAGTTGAAGAAAAGTACAAGTTGATCTAAAGATGATCTGAGGTTGTCACTAATGTCAACCCAAGCAGCACCAGGGGCTACCTTGATCTTGCAAGGGAATTTTTACTTGACAACTTACTCTATTTTGAGTCAAGGATCTTTTGGATAGATTCTACTCGTCGAGATGTTTCCGTTGATATATGGAACACCAAGTAATTATTCACAGTTTGAGAGATATTCATGTTTGAAGTTAGTAACCCTAGTTAGTGGGCTAAAACCCTATGGGGTTGTGACATGGCACTCATAATTGGTTTTTTTCATTGAATAGTCAATAATTAATAATTTTTTAAGCTCTTAAAATCCCTCCAACATTCTCCATAGAAGGTCCTCTCAACTCTATAAAAAGAAATCTCATATATCCTCCAAATGTAGTGATCGTGGAATTTTCGCTATAACTTTTTTTTCTGCGAAGTATTGTATTCTGAAATTAGCACCCATTTGATTCACAATCTTGATGAATTCCGACTGAATTTCAGATCTTGGTTCACTATATTTTCGGAGATATGATCTGTGGAAGTTAGGTTTTTACAGGCTGCCGAATTTCATCTCAAAGAAGTGACCTTGGGAAAATTGTCATAACTCTCTGTCAGAGAAGAGGATTGGAATTCTGTAAAAAGTGGCGGAAATTGCACGGACTGTAGTTTTCTTTGTATTAATTTCAGAGCCGAAGGAGGAAACAGTGACACGTGGTACTTCGTACAAGTTCATTCTACTGAACTAGTCCATAATTAAGTCATTGTGAGAGATTGGGCATAACTTTGTCTTGAAGAGTCCAAATCAGGTCAGACCTATGGCATGGGAAAGAAAACTCAGAGCACTTATACAATACTGAAGATCGCATATTGGGGATATGAAATCATAGAGATACATCAGATTAAATATCATGCTCCTAGAAGGCAAGAATAAACTAGATCAAGTGTTGTCAAGGGGCGCAAAGGACCAGACTTTCTAGGGCAGCAAAGAGCAAGGTGCAGCAAAATGATGCAGCAGAGGTAAGCTACAAGTAATTATCTTTTATATATGCATGTTCATCTCTTAATTGCATTAGGTTCTTTGTATTCTAATTTGTTGTTTTTATTTAGCACTGACATATGCTCTGCAGGATGAGGTAAGTTTTGCTATTATTATGTCATGGGTATTTCCTTGAAGACCTTTTGTAGGTATTATATATTCATCAAGAGAAGACTCAATGCATAATATAATGTTCTGAAGAGTTATAAAGGGTAGCGTGAAAAGAGCATCAATCAAGGTGCAGACCAGCAGCAAGAAGTTCACCACATGAAGTCTTCAAGTGGGAAGCACTGCATATAGACATTGTAAAAGTATCATTGTACAAAGTCATTGTAAAAGCATCATTGTAAAAGTTGTACAAGTGTCTATCTGCCAAGAGTTGAAGAGGTAGTGTCGAGAGGTCTAGGATCATCATTAGGTGGTTGTGTCATAGTTGGGGTTATGGTCTAGTGTGTCTTCTTATTCTACATCATTCTATATCATTGTAAAGTGGACCATTTTCCCTGGTACGGGAGTCCATTCTTCTTTTATTATTCTATAGGGTGGTAGGGTCGTGCTAGGTTGGTGCATGAATTCACCAATAGGTTCAAGCCTGTGAAAACTTCAGGGTGGTAGGGTGGTGCTAGGGTGAGTTGTAGCTCATTGGGTGTTGGGGCACCCATTCAGTTGACTACTGAAGAATCTCGGGCGTTGGAGCGTCCATCCAATGGGAGCTTGAGAAGAATGCTTTTCTAGATTCTAGGAAATTGGAGCTTTCTTTTCAATTGGAGTTGAAGATTAAAGAATTATTAGAAAAGTGTTTGGTGGTTTTTGACCCGGACGGGGTTTTCCACCCAAAATTTTTGTGCCTCCTGTGTTTTTTTATTCACTGTTGTTACTGCATAAACATTAATGATAATTGAAGATTAACTAATGCTCTGAAAGGATTTAAAAGTGTTAATTTCTAAGGAATACTGATTCACCCCCCGTCCCCCCTCTCAGTATTTTCCAACAATTGGTATCAGAGCTTGGTTCCTTCAATAGCAGTTTAACAACTGGAAGGAGATCATGGAGCATACCAAGAATGGTGTACCTTTATTAAATGAAAATAATTATGCATTCTGGAAAGGAAGAAGGGAGGTCTATCTCTTGGCGCAAGCTTACGAAGTATGGAACACTTTTCAAAATGTCTTTACACCAACCGCAGATGAACAAGGTAAGAAGAATTTGGTAAATGATGCAAAAGCAAAGAATATTATTATAAGTGGACTTATTGAATCTTCTTATCATAAGGTGTTGGGTTGTAAAACCACCAAAAATGTATGAGACAAGCTTGATAATATATATGTAGGTGACTCAAATGTCAAAGAAGCAAAGCTTCAAATATACAGAGCAAAGTTTGAGCAACTCAGAATGAAAGAATATTACAAAATTGTTGCATACTTCCAACACGTTGATGAAATAACCAACACTCTAGAAGGATTGGGAGAGCCTGTTGACAACAAGACTATTATACGAAAGATTCGTAGAACGTTACCAGGAAGATTCAACCCAAAGGTATAAGTCTTAGAATACAGTGAAAATCTGGACAAACTCAGCAAAGTGGAATTACATGGAGTTCTCATAACATATGAAATGAGACTTGATGAAGAAGAGGGTACTTTGCATCTAGAAATTGTGTTTGCTACATCTAAGAAAACCAATAAGGACAAACAACCTTCAAAGGCAAAGACTTGCACCTGCACCTGCAAGTGTGAAGAATAGGAAGATGATGAAGAAGGTTTTTCAGATGGAGAATATGCTTACTTTACAAGAAAACTAAAAATTGGTAAGGGAAAATTCAAAGGTAAACTTCCATTGATATGTTCTGGTTGTGGTGAGGTTGGGCATTTAAAAGCAAAATGTCTAAACAGACATGATGGAAACTCAAAATGAAAGAAAGGCTTTAAGAAATTCAACAAGAAAGGAAAGAATAAAGGATTCAAAATGAACTTTCTCTCTAAAGAAGATAGCTCATCATCCGATGAAGACAATGACAGTGAAGAAGAAGCCAATGAGTGAGTATTGTTTATGGCCAAGCACAATAAACAATAGGTATCAAACAATGAATAAGAAGGGTTGACCATAGAAGAATTTTCTAAGGAGGCAATCAAGCTTATAAAAGAGCTCAAGGCTGAGAAGATCCATTCCAACACTCTTTAAGAACAAGTTCAAGGTCTCAAAATTGAAGTTGAAGAACACAAATGTATTGAAGAGTCACTTCAAAAGAAGTTGGAAGAAAGCAATCGAGAAAGGGAAACATTAGAAGCTGAGGTAGTCTCACTACGTAAGGAAGTGAAGAAGGGAAAAATTGTCCAAAACTATGCCAACAACTCAAGGGCATTGGAAAAACTCATCAACAATCAACGATCTTAAAACGACAGAATTGGCCTCGGTTACAAAGAAGAAGAAGTAGGACCTTCTACAACAAAATACAATGAACCTATGAGACCTGACAGGCATGTAGACTTCATTGGACAAGATTCGCAAGAACGGCCTTGGAAGACAATTCCCTGATGAATATTTCCATCCAGGTACCAACATATTTTTCGTGTCTATTATTATTCATGTGGAAAATTCGGTCATAAAGCTGTAAAATGTCACATGTACCCTAGGAACCAATACAATTCCAGGAGATCTGTCAAATATGAACCTCCCAGGGCTCAACGAAACATCAATAGATTTGAACATTTAAGAATTAATATTGAATGTTACAAATGTCGAAACTTTGGACACATAGCCAGAGACTGCAGACTTGAAAATCCTCCAGAAGAATCTTCGAACCCATAGAATGAACGAACATGGAAGAAGAAGAACACTGATAATTGTGCTCTTGATCTCAAGGCTCAAAACAAAAAAGATGTGTGGTATATTGATATCGGTTTCTCAACACATATGACTAGAGATAGAAAGAAATTTGTATCTCTGAAAGAGAAGAAGGATGGAACCGTGTCCTTTGGAAATGATGGATCTTGAAGTGATATTTGATCAAGTACCGTCAGTGTCGGAAGCAAAGATGATCTAGCCAAGAATGTTCTATTGGTTGAAAACATGAATCACAATCTTCTCAGTGTTGGAAAAATGTGTGATCAAGGACACACAATTCTATTCAACTCCACAAATTGTGAAATCAGGAAAGGCAGGTATGGTAAAATTGTGGCTACAGTAAATCGAGCTCCAAATGACAAATATGTTCTGCATGAAGTAACTAAAGCATGTCTACTAGCTAAATAAGATGAAAGATGGTTATGGCACAAACGAATGGGTCACACAAACTTTAACAATCTTGTCAGGATAAGCAAAAAGGAATCAGTACGAGAAATGCCAAAAATCTCAAAACTTCCAAAACACTATGTGAGGCCTGTAGGCACGACAAGCAGATAAAATGTGGATTTAAAACAAAAGAACACTTTGCATCACATCCATTGGAATTGATACATACTGATCTATGTGGTCCTATGGGAACAAAAGGCTTAGATGGAGAATTATATTTCATGTTCATGATAGATGACTATACCAGGATGACACTCGTCAGTTTCCTAAAGAAAAAATCTGAAGCATTTGAGTGCTTTAAGGCCTACAAGGAGTTGGTCGAAAATGAAACTGATTTAAAATAAAGTGTCTAAGATCAGATAATGGCGGAGAATTCACTTTCAAATTATTTCAACAATACTGTGAGGAAAATGGAATAAAAAGACAATTTTCAACAGCACGAACACCTCAGTAAAATGGAGTTGCTAAAAGAAAGAACAGAACCATACAGGGAATGGGTAGAACAATGTTGAAGGACTCAAAATTAGATGAAAAATTTTGGGTTCAAGCAATTGATATGACAGTCTTCATTATCAATAGAAGTCTTCTCAGAAATAATTGCAATAAGACCCCATATGAATTATGGAAAGGAAAACCGGCTAATGTAAAACATTTCATAATCTTTGGAAGCAAATGTTATATCAAAAGAGAAGATCAAAATTTGGGTAAGTTTGAATCGCGTGTTGATGAAGGTATCTTTGTTGGTTACTCATGCAAAAGAAAGGCCTATAAATGCTATAATCTAAGACGAAAATAGATAGTTACATTTGATGAAGATAGTGTTCTAACGAATAATGATGAGGATCTAGAATCTTTGAAACTTGAGAAAGAGACTGAAAAAGGTACAGAGAAAATTCTATAACAAGAAGCAACTGTCAACCAGGAAGAAGTAAATAATGATCAACAAGATATTACAAGAACAACAACAAGAAGCTCCTCCAAAGAGAACAAAAGAATGGATTCAAAAGAACCATCCATCAAATCAAATCATTGGTGACATAAATGAAGGAATTGGAACAAGAAAAGGTCAACAACTTCGTTCATCACAACAAGCTCACATTGCTTTTCTAGCAACCTTTGAGCCTAGTAGTTTTGAGGAAGCCATCTAGAATGAACATTAGGTAGCAGCTATGAATGAAGAAATGGATCAAATCGAGAAGGATAACACCTGGGAATAAGTTCCATGACCATAAGATAAAAATGTCATTGGGACTAAATGGGTGTTCAGGAACAAATTGAATAAAGATGGACAGGTTACCAAAAACAAAGCAAGATTCGCTGCAAAGACTATGCACAAGTTGAAGGAATTGATTTCGACGAAACATTTGCACCAATTTCCAAAATGGAAGCCATTCAGATGTTTTTTGCCAATGCGTGCTCAATAAAAATAAAAGTCTACCAAATGGATGTTAAGTCAGTATTTCTTAATGGAGAATTAGAGGAAGAAGTTTACATCGAACAACCTGAAGGTTTTCTACTATCAGAAAAAGAAGACTATGTTTGCAGGTTAAAGAAGGCTCTGTATGGTCTCAAGCAGGCTCCCAGAGCATGGTATGCTCGTCTTGATGGATATCTACGTCAACAAGGGTTCAAGAAAGGTACTGCTCATAGCAATCTTTATGTACAAATAGATAAGGATTATTTAACAATCATTGAGGTATATGTGGATGATATAATCTTTGGTAGAAATGATGATCGACTAAGTAAGAACTTTGCTACAAAGATGCAAAGTGAGTTCGAGATGTCTTTACTTGGTGAGTTGACATACTTCTTAGGGCTTCAAATATCTCAGCAAGAGAAAGGAATATTTATATGTCAAGCCAAGTACATCAAGGAAATTCTCAAGAAATTCAAAATGGAAGATTGCAAAGCCATCCTTACTCTGATGGTAACAGGTTGCAAATTGAGCATAGACGACTCATCTAAGGATGTGGATCAGAGGTTGTACAGATCTATGATTGGTAGTCTTCTATATGTAACAGCCTCCTGACCAGATGTTATGCAAGTAGTTGAACAAGTAGCAAGATTCCAAGCAACACCAAAAGAATCACATAATATTGCCATCAAAAGAATTCTTCGATATCTAAAGGGCACAACAAATTATGGCTTATGGTATCCCAATGGCAACAATATCATTATTTTGCTGACAAAGTTATTCTAGTTGGACTGCTCCATTTGCTTTAATGATATATGTTGCTTAACTTACGCACTTGTGTATGAACTGATTCACATGCAATTATATGAATCTTGTTGTTAATGTGCTAAATATGTTGTTGATGTTGTCACCGTCCGTGTCGACTGCTCTGCCAGACATCAGGCAAACCTTGAACTTGAACCTTGCCATAACAATGGTCGCACTTGTCTCAGACTGATCCATGAGTGTTGTACATGTTATCTTACCTTATATGATGTGACTTCCGCATCCGAGTGGACTACTCCAGTGGAAGATGTCCATGTCCTTTGTGTTGTGTGTTCCTAGCCGACTTGGGACTGATCCTTTTCAACCTGCAACTCACCTTCACCTCCTTCCCCCTTCGAAGTTATGGAGCCTCTCATACACCTACTTTAACTCACTGCATCAGTCACACCCTTGCTACTGATAGAGTTATTCTACTTGCCTCTATGTGACATCATAGTCAAGGCATTACCTTACTTCCCACTGTTGGGACTCCTACACCAAACGATCTGAGGTCTAATTAGGACTTCTTACCAGGGAGATCCCCTTGACATGTTGGCGGGTCCAGCACTATCAATATTTCTGGCACTAGAAGGAGGGCCTGATGACAAGTAGTGTCCTCTCATTCAGTTTTTGTCAGGCTAGGGTAACTCCAGAATGAGCGAGAGCAAAACTGATATCTTATTCATTAGCTAATACACATTTATATACACAAACATGACGGATCAGTTCATCTTCTTGATGACTGTCCAGTTCACCCATCCGTTTCGAATTAGGTGTCAACATTCCCCCCCTTAATCTGAAGGGATGTTGGTGAGTCCAAGCATCGTTCTGAATCTTTCAAGCTTTTATCTTCCAAGCGCTTTGGTGAAGATGTCTGCAACTTGCTCATTTGTGGAACAATGGTGGAGATGAATTGTTTTGGCCTCAACATGATGTCGGATCAAATGATATTTAGTATTGATATGCTTTGTACGATCACGAAACTTTGGTTTCTTAGCCAACTTTATTGCAGAGGTGTTGTTAATCATGAGAGGAGTTGATTGTACTTGTTTCACCTGCAAATCTTCAAGAATTTTTCTGAGCCACACAATTTCTTTTGTTGCTTCAGCTGCTGCCACGTATTCTGCTTCTGTTGT
>APFE030840724.1:42283-59480 GCA_000404065.3 Pinus taeda | reverse complement strand
ATGCATTCTGTAAAAAAAAAAAAGTTTTGCTAATAGAAAAATACTTCTACTATTAATGTATAAAATTGTATTTCTCGTGGAGAAAAAAATGCAGCTCTGGTGTAAAAATTGTAAAAAGATTGCACTCTTATATATAGGACAAAGGTATTACCAATTCCTATATGGTGGAGATGATATCACTCACAACACAAAGCTTTAGAGAACCACATAACCTCGAGCGTGCAACGTACCAAATAATACAATGTTCAGACAATACATATGGCTACGTTCAACAAAATACATATGGCTGCGTTCAAAACATATCTAACGCAGAGGTATCATACTATCATAACACCATTCAAGCACAAGTCCACTTCAAACACTCATCAGTCTCTGGATTCTCCACGCATGATACCATGTCCTCGCATCAACAACACATCTCCATGCATCTCAGGTATTATGACCACAATAACCACACATATCAACACATAGCCATGCTGTCTCCCAAATATTCACGCGCAGTGTTTAATATTCGTTGCTCCAGAAAATAATTGACTTCAAATCACATCATTTCCCAAAACGATATGCGTATTAACTGCAACCAAGTGTTTTCATTGAAAAAAACGGAGCAGTGTGTGCGTATAACTGTAACAACAGTCAATTATATGTCTATAACTGAAAAACTATACTGTATTAATAATCCAACGTTCATTAATCACATATGCAGCATATCTCCACGCTATCTCGCTTCTCCACCAAATTCAAAATGAGACCACGCTCACCGCAGCCTCTGTTCGAAGAATCTCGAACGTTCTGTTCCAGCAAACATTCATGTGACAACGTCTAGGCTTCCAACAATCATTGACAAGATTTGAATGCATACTCCAGCAATCACCGCAGAACAGTCTTCTTGCTTCACATCGGGTTCACCATGTTTATCTGAAACAACTCTCAATTCCAAAGCAAACGAGCCTGACACTCCAGCGCAGGACCTAAGGCGAAGACCGCCGTCTATGGGAATAACATTGCTCCTGGTATCAGGGGAGAGCGAGTAATCAGAATAGGGAATCAATTCATGCAATGGAGGCGGCAGGCACAAGTCAGGGTATTTCAAAAAACTTTAACGCACAGGACAGTGTTTGTCAGGACAATGCCCTTTTTTTTTGTTTGAAATGTTTGGACAATCAGACAGGATGGATAGCGCTGGATAGTGGAGGGCAGTATGGACGGTGGGGCAGCTACCATGTCAGGAGCAGCTAATTTTATGGAGGAGTTGTTCAGCTATATGGAGAGCAGACAGGGAGTTACAAGGGACACAAAAGATAAAAAAGGGCTGGCTCTGATACCATGTCAGGCTAGGCAGTAACTCCATTAGGTAGAAAACTGATTCGTGCATTCATTCAATCAGGTAGGTCTGTTATATACATGAGGGAGAGACTGTTCAATTCATCTCTCGATGACTGTTCACATTTCTCATTTATTTATTCACATATATTTACCCAATCACAAGGATTAGGTGTCAACATCCTCTCTGCAAATTTCATTCTCTAAATAGTACCTATCAAACTCTTTGCTACAATATTCACGTCCACTGTCTGATCTGAGACACTTCAACCTTTTTCCTGTCTCATTTTCAACCAAAGATTTTCATTTCTTGAAAGTATCAAATACATCAGATTTACTTTGAATATAATAAATCAATGTTTTTCTAGTTGCACCATCAATAAAAGTAACATAATAATGAGAGGCACAGAGAGATGATACCTGAGCAGGTTCCCATACCTATGTAAGCTCTATTTTTTTTCTCTTCTTTTCTTTCCCAACTCTGAGGAATTTGACTCTTTTCTGTTTTCCATAAACATAATTTTCACAGAATTTTAAATCAACATGCTTCAAACCTGGCAACAAATTTCTTTAGTGAAGAATCTACATCCCCTTCTCACTCATGTGCCCGAGCCTATGATGCCACAATGCTATATCTTCTCCTGTAAAGGTTAAAGCATTAAATACAATGTACCAACCTTTTCTCCTTTTTCTATTACTAGGGCTCCTTTAGTGACCTTCTAGGTTTTATATGTGAAAGTAATCACACAACCTTCACCTTGCATCTGCCATGTTGAAATCAAATTTTTCTTCAAATCTGGAACACGCCTTACCTCCTTCAATAGCCATTGATTTCCATTCTGTTGTTTTGTGAAAATTGTACCCATTCCAATGATTTTACAAGGTTTATCATCACCCAATCGAACCTGTCCAAATCTCCTTGAACATAATCATGAAAATGTTTCCTATCAGGTGTGGCATGGAATGAGACCCCTAAATCTACCACCTAGGCACCAATAATATTTTCTAATGAAAGAATCAAAGCATCTTGCAACACATCACCTGTCACATTTGCTTCATGATTGTTTTCTTGCTACACGCCTCCTTCTTTTCCCTTCTGAGACTTGCAGTCTTTCTTCAAGTGTCCTTTCTTCCCACATTTCCAGCACACTATCCCCGATCTGGACTTGGATCTGTCTTTTCTTGATTTACTTCAATATCCTGGGCTCTTTCCTCTTTCTATTTTTCTTCCCCTAGTCTCTATAGTCAAAGCATTACCTGATGTCTCACCAGAGCTTTTCCATCGCATTTCCTTGCTAAGGATTGCACCGACAACATGATCAAACTTTAAAGTACTAGATCCAGAGATAGAGTTACTAATGGCCATAACTAAACCATTCCAACTTTTTGGTAATGAGTATAGAAATAACAAAGCCCTAACTTCATCAGCAAAAGTAACGCCTACAGAACTTAATTGACTGGTAACTATATTAAATTCATTTAAATGATCAACAACAGATCCACCTTCTGACATCTTCATATTAAATAAACAATTCATAAGAAATACCTTATTTTAGGCTGAGTATTTTTCATATAATTTGGCCAATGCTGATATTAAACCATCTGTTGTCGTTTCCTTTGAAATATTAAAGGTTACCGATGTCGCTAGGCATAGCTATATTGTTCAAAGTGTCTTTCTGTCGAGAATATCCCATTCTGTGTATGTCATACTTGTCAGCTTCTTTGCCTTTCCACTCAATGGTAGGTACAGATCTTTCTGATACAGATAATATTCCATCTGCATCTTCCATAGCTGGTAGTTTTGGTTGTTAAATTTTTCGACCCTAAACCTACCATCCTTTGCCATTGCTCCCACTCGAACCAAGAACCCTTCTCTCCTGCGAGTTTTTAAGCCAAATGGACCTTCGACTCTGATACCAGTTGTTAGAAAATTATATATTAAAGAGAAATGGAATACATAAAATATATTGCAGAAATATAAACACAGAAAACGCATAACACAAGAGAAACATAGATATATGTGGTTCACCCAATTTGGGCTACGTCCACGGAGAAACAACGAGTCCTTCCTTTTATATTATCCAGCAAACGGAAGAGATACAACCTACAATAGATCCGCTATAATTCACTCTTCTCTCTCATACAATCTCCTCTCTCTTTCTCGCTCAGAATACAGATCTACATAAACGCAATACAATTCCCTCATATATAACAAGGGGTTGCCTTTTAGGGCAAAGAACCCTAGGTTAAACATAACTTCTACCATCAAATCTCCGCCTAATGAATGGCCCAGATTGACTACGAAATTACAACATTTTACAACGAAAATTTACATCTATTTTTAGCTTTGGGGGCGCCGCCCCCGATCCCCCACTAGGGGGGGCTCCAAATAATTGTTGTCGCCCCCTTAGACCCCCCTGGACCTCCCTGGCGGTGTACATTTTATGGGCGACATTTCCACCACATTACGAACTAGGGTCCAATGTGGCGATACCTCTGAATAAAGAAGATAATCAAGCTCCACACCCAACATACATTAGGCCAAGTGTAATTCCTTGGGGTGCAGCAGTGTTGTTTGTAAAGAAAAATATGGTACTCTTAGATTGTGCATTGACTATAGGTAGTTGAACAAGGTAACGATCAAGAATAGGTACCCTTTGCCAAGGATTGATGACTTGTTTGATCAGTTGAAGGGAGCAGCAGTGTTCTCTAAGATCGACTTGAGATCGGGATACCATTAGGTACGCATCAAGGAAAAGGATATATTCAAGACTGCGTTCAGGACTAGGTATGGGCATTATTAGTTTGTTGTTGTTCCATTCTTTTTGACTAATGCTCTAGCTACATTCACGTCTTTGATGAATAGCGTGTTGCGTCCTTATTTGGGAATGTTTGTTATTATATTCATTGATGACACACTGGTATATTATAAGAATGAGGAAGAGCATGTTGAGCATTTAGCAACAGTGTTGAGATTCTTAAGAGAGCATCAGTTATATGATAAAGTTAGAAAGTGCAACTTCTTTCAGACTGAGGTACATTATTTGGGGCATGTTGTCTCCAAGGATGGCATAACAGTAGATCCAAAAATGATAAGGGCTACCATGGAGTGGGCATTTCCTAAGAATGTGGATGAGGTGAGATATTTCATGGGATTGGCAGGTTACTACAGGAGGTTCATCAGGAACTTCTCACACTTTGCATATCATATCACATCATTGCAGCAGAAAGGTAAGAAGTTTGAATGGACAGAAGAATGTAAGGCTAATTTTGAGCAACTTAAGCAGTTGTTGATACATGCACCAGTGCCAAAGATTATGGATCCGGACAAGGAGTTTGTAGTGTGTACAGATGTTTGCAAGAGAGGACTTGGAGGAGTTCTCACGCAAGCAAGGCAGGTAGTGTGCTATGAGTCACATAAGCTGAATGAGCACGAGCAGAATTATCCAACGCATGATCTTGAGCTAGTAGAAATTATACATGCAATGAAGATGTGGAGGTATTATCTTCTTGGCAGGAGGTTTACATTGATGAGTGATCACAGTGGGTTGAAATATTTGATTAATCAATCGAATCTAAATGCCAGGAAAGCTAGATGGTTTGATACCCTTGGTGAGTTCGACTTCGAGATCAGATACATCAAGGAAACGAGAACCATGTTGCAGATGCTCTTAGTAGGAAGGTACAAGTAAATAATATAACATCTATGAGCTCGTATGGGACAGATTTATAGGATAGGATCTTATCGGAAAGATAGCGGGATGACAAATACATGGAGATTATGCAAAGGTTATAAAAGAGAACAGGTACAGGTACATGTATAGGTGCAGGTATAGGTATAAGGGATCGAGATGCAGAATATCATCTCCCGACAAATGGTTTGGTGAGGTTTAGAGAAAAGATCTATATACCCAATTATAGTGAGCTCAAGAAGCTTATCTTGAGGGAGTTTCATGTCAATCCATACTCGAGTCATCCATGATATCAGAAGATGTTGATGCTGGTAAAGAAGTTCTACTATTGGCCGAAACTGAAGAAGGAAGTGGTAGAGTTCGTGGCTATATTTTTATATTGTCAACGAGTAAAGGTGGAATGTAATCATCTAGGTGGGTTACCACAGCCAATAACGATTCCATAATGAAAATCGGCGGTCATTTCATTGGATTTCATCACAGGTCTTCTGATGACAATGAGGCAACATGATTTTATTATGGTCGTGGTTGATAGGTTGAGAAATGTAGCTCAATCATTCTAGTAAAGAATACATACTCAACCAGTGAGGTAGCATAGGTGTTCATCAGAGGGATAGTGAGACTTCACTGTGTTTTGAGAATATAAGAGCTATGAAGCTCAAATGTTGGCTCATTTTCCTTGTTAAAGGTTTCTAGGGTAAAATATTTGTGTATTATGTGAATCTTCATGGCGCCATTGTTTATTTTATGATATTTAAGTTCTTTCATGTGCATGTAAAGGTTTATGTTAATTGAGTTTCTAGTTTGATTATATGTTTAATTGATTTCGTGTTTGAATTTCTAGTATTTGAAGTGTTTATCAATTTCCCTAAGCCCAACAAATATAGCATATTAGGTTAGCCCTAAGGGTTTAAACTGAAGTGGTCATGAGCTATGCATGAGACCACTTATTTCTCCCCTAAAGTTGGGGGTGTCATGAGTTCAACTCTCTTGATTATGTAAGGATTAGGCTCCTTAATCAAGGCTGAACATTTACCTTGTCTACCATATGTGGATCATGGGGAGGTAGTCAAAGGGTTTTCTGCAAAAGTTTCCTTGGATTTTTTCTTTCTTTTTTAAGCTAAATAACTTGTATAATGTGCACACCTATAACAACTTACAATTGGTAGATTTTTAATCCTTCTCTAAATTGGGGTTAATATAAAGATGTCCCAATATATGTGGAAACTTTGCCTCAAATTTTTTTTTTGTTGAGATATAGAGTTTGATTGCATAGTAACTTAAAGAGGAGTAATTTTTGGTATTGAGTGGAGGTGAATGAATTTAAGGGAAACCTTAAGTACTAGATAAAATTGCTAGAAATGCAAGCATTTTTATGACTTAAGCTGATAGGTAACTTGGTATTACCACCCTTCTCTAGATGCTTCATGACCTTGAATGATGTAAATCTCAAGTCCTCTAGAAGTCATACTTTAATGTCCATTCCCTCTTTTCATGCTAATTGGAATGAAAGATTTTCGCTGCATATGGAAGTGATCATGACTACATATCATCTATTATCTTCATTATGAATTTATATAGAAATGGGTTGGTCAATTTAGATATTTCATGACTTGAGATGGTCTAAAGTTAATTCATTATTAAAATTCCATTTCCTCGTATTGTCTTACCTAGTAATTTTGTTGACTTTTATGTCGTGAGGTAGGGTTGTCATTTATAATATAATGTGTGAACGAGGTGGAATGGTTATTTATGCGACCCCACCCATTTCATTTCAAGGCAACTAAATTTGAAAATCACTTCTCAATTAGTGTTGGAATTTGACATATTTGACATTTTAGACCTTATAAGAAGATGTTGAACTCTATGAGAGTTGGAATTTGGAAATCAATTTCTTAGTGAAATTTTAGTTATTATTTTAAGCATATATTTACAGCGAAAGTGTTTTTATGATGGGTTTTGTTAGGTAGATCTAACCAATCAAGGAAGTTAGTTTTTGTCTTCTTTCGTGGACCAATCTTTTACAACATGGTAAAGGATAACGATTTTAATTTTTGACGCACATAACCAAATGCTTCTTATGTTTCCTTCCCATGCTTCTTGGCACACTTTATATGAAGGTGGTTTTAATTGTGGGAAATCTATTGGCAAAATATCTACAAATCGAAACTCTACTCGAAAGAGGAAGGCCTCCGATGTGGGTCTTGATTATGAAAACGATGGATTTCCGCCTAAACTGAAGCCCATGGCCATGGCTTGGCCTCATCACCCTGCGGGTAACGAGAGATTCTTGGAATTCAAGGTTGAGGTGATGCTTGAAATCAAAGGTGGGGTCGATTTGGCTTTTCCAAGTGAGCATGTGGATGTTAGGGCTCTTGGATTGTATTTGTCAACCAAGAATGTTGATGCCACTGTTGATTCCAAGAATTTAACTGGTGGCGACAAAGGATGTGAGACATCTAAGTTTGAGAATCACACACTACCAAATATCTTAGTGTGCCTACCAGTGTCTAGGAAACCCAGACTAATTGCAAAGTGAAAGACAAAATCGATGATGACTTTGTCTCTAGCTTTTTTCTTTGATTCTCGTTTCTTCAATTTGATGTTCGCCTTGTAATCAAATAAAGTTGAAATTTGAGGTCGGACGAAGA
This sequence comes from Pinus taeda, assembly GCA_000404065.3. NCBI lineage: Eukaryota > Viridiplantae > Streptophyta > Pinopsida > Pinales > Pinaceae > Pinus > Pinus taeda. Next base: position 51,814 of record APFE030840724.1, on the reverse strand, counting down.
TCAAATGTCTGTAGATTTGAATTTCAGATTCTAGCTCTTGTCCTCATATACAAATTCTTCTTGATTATTAACGAGGTTTTTCTTAAACTATTTCCCTTTTTTCTTTCTTTTTGTTAATTGTGGGATATTAATATTATTGAATAGTATATTAGTCCACCATTTCGTTCTTGCTCTAGAAGCCATAATAGCTGGAGGAATGGAGTTATGCTTCGAGGCATTGGTGGAAACTTTGACCACTAAAGAAGCCCAATGCCTCTTTGACATAGGAACAACAAGTTCCATCCACCTCTCTCAATCTCGGGTGATGGACCTCCAAATTAGACATAAATTAAGGCTCATATAACATTTCTTAGGCAAATAAAGGTTATATTAACAAAATTTGTCCCATCTCATTTGCATCTGTTTTGCTTGGGCATTCGACAAGTTATCTCGAGGACTAGCACTTGTTAGAATTAATGGAGAATAGGCTCTTCTTGTTACGTAGTTGTGATTTTCCTTTTCATAGTTATTCATTTCCTATTCTTCAGGGATATGATTTACTTTCCCTAACAAATTGTATCTATTTAATATTGGAGATTAATGTGAAGCCTGTGCGGCGTTTTGCTTGAGGTAGCTCCTGGTGATCCTTACTTGTGAGCTCCTCTTGTGTTGGTTTGTCATTTCATGTCTTCACTGTGCTACTCTTAACATGGTATCAGAGCTGTAGGGATGTTAATCCTATATGCCGAGTGAAGGGTGCGACTGAGGAAAAATCATCGCGCAGTTTGGGTGGAAAAACGCGACGATCACACTATGACACTTCACCCATATTTCAATTTGAAAACTCAATGTGACGTCGCGACTTCGTGCTAAATATCTGCGAAGATCTTCGTGACACCCTCGTGGATAAAGGTGCTGATCATTGGGGAAACAGAAAAAAGAGCTGCGTATATTTTTTTTTCTATTGTGGTGAACTGCGTGTTTGAGGACGTCTTGCTCCCTGGGAGTGAGAAGACTGTTGTGTACACCGAGGAGGAGTCAGTAGTGTGGAGGTTGGATCGCCAAGCAGAACCGCTGAGGAGGCCGAGACAACGGAAGAAGTTGGCTGCATGTGAGACTGGTGAGGATTGCCACGGAGGCCGCGTGGAGGAGTCGCCAACCCACTGGGGCTTCAATGGGGGGAGCAATATCATACCATGTAGGTTCATATTGGGGGATATTTATTGAGGAAAAAATGACATAATATATTGGAGGATTTATAGGGGGTAAATGGTTTTTATATTGGCAAATATAAAAAATGGAGCTTAAAGTTAATGAAAAAATATAAAGGGGTATAAAAAATGTTAATGAAAAAATGGATACCTACAATATCTAGTGAAAGTAGGGGTTTTCTAAATTGGGAAGCTGTATTGGGTTCATATTGGTAGGGGGTTAAATAATGTGATTTTTAGAGGGATTTTCCAATATGTAGTCAAATTAAGGGTATTGTTTAATATGTCGCAAATGCACGTGATATGTCAGAGGTTTACTGAGTGAATCCCCTGTGCGCCAGCCAAGGGATTGCGTGGATTGTTGTCCGACTGAGGGATTGGCATGGATGGAAAGATTCAAACTTGCGTGGGCCGACAGAATAGAGGAGGCTGGATTCTGTTCGTTGTATGCTAGCAGTGTGAAGCTATTGTTGGATCGCCGCCGGATTGCAACCGGAACTGTCAGCCAGCGTGGAGGAAACCAAACCGAGATCACGTTTGGGTGTACGCTGGCAATATGACTGCTTGAGTCACTGCAGATATTTGAGGCTGCGAAGAAGGCCACATTTTTTATTGTGTTGCACCAACTAGTGGACCGTGAGGAGATTTATCCACAATTACTCTGTGGACTGTGAAAAGATCAATTAACATCTACTCTTTAATTAAAAAAACATGGAGGGGCTCATTATTAAAAGGGGAGATTGGTTTTAAGGAAAGAATATGGTTTTTTATTTAAACTCTTTATAAAAGAATCCCAGTTCTTTTAATTTTTTAATTAAAGATTTGGGGGAAATTGAAAAAAAGGGAGATCTTGGATCTCTTGTTTTTTGTTGTTGTTGTGGATCTGGAATTTCCAAGTTTATTTTTTAAAAAAGATCGGAGTTGTTTATAAATTGGTGAAGTTTTTTTTTTATTTATTCAAAGATGAATAATCAAATTGCAGAAGCTTATCTCAATGAGAGTAATATGCTTGATGGTTCCAATTGCACTAATTGGAAGTTTAAGCTCCAGACTTTGCTTGAGGGACAGAATGCCTATGGCATTGCCACCGGTGATGAGGTCAAGCCGACTACTGCAACTAGTGGATCGAATACAGCAATTCAAGACTGGGAGAAAAGGGAGATGAAGGCAAAGGTTCTTCTCAAGTTATCAGATAAAGATTGCATCATCCCTCATATTCGGGAGTGAAATACAACGAATGATATATGGACGATTCTCAAAGAAATGTATGAGATCAAGAACACCAGTCGAAATTTGTACCTTAGGAAGAAGATTCTCTCCATCAAGATGGAGGAGAATGAGTTTGTTTCTTCATTCATATCTCGGATAAAGGAGGTTAAAGATAAAATAATTGATATCGATCAGACTGTGGCGAATGATGATCTAGTGATGATTACCATGAACGACATGACGAATGATTATTATATGTTTATAACGAGATTGAATGCAAGAGAAAAGCCTCCAGGCTTTGAAGAGCTTATCGAGATTTTGCTACAAGAAGAGGAATGGAGGTTGTCCCTCAAACCTCAAAATCCAAATCTTGCATTAATGACCAAGTTCAAGCTGAAAGGGAAATCATTGGTTGATCACAAGAAATGAAATCTATCACGAAAAAGGACACCACAAGGTATGACCTTGCATAAACATGACTCTGCTCCTAACTGTTTTTATTGTGGTAAGATAGGCCATATTGCTAAATTTTTCCATAAGAAAAAGGCAGATGGGGAGAGGTACAAGTAGAGAACACATGCAGGTCATCTGGCTGATGCAGATCAGAACCACGATGTCAGATTATTTATGGCTGAAACTGCACTAGCAACTGAGGAGGATGAATCAGATATTTGGTTCGTAGATTCTGGAGCCTCGTCACATATGACAGGTAAAAAGAAATGGTTCAGAAATTTTAAAGAATCCAACACTGGAGTAAAAGTATACCTTGGAGATGATAGAAGGTACGAGATCAAGGGACATGGAGATGTCCTTGTCACTCTACCTGATGGAAACATCAAGAATATATATGATGTGTGGTACGTACCTGGTATTAAGAAGAACCTGATTTTTGTATCAAAGATTACAGGTCAGGATCTTAAGGTATAATTCTTTAAATCATATTGTATCATTAAAGAATTGTTGGACTAGATGAAGCCTATTGCTACAAGTGTTCGTATATGAGGACTCTACAAACTGGATATGAAGAGTACACTACCGCGATCATTGATGTCATTAGATAAGTTTGCTGAAAACTTGTGGCATCAGCGACTTGGGCACATCAATTTCAGTGACCTTCTTCTGTTGCAGAACAAAGGTATGGTAGATGGTCTTCCTGTTTTGAAAAAGTTGCATATTGATTGTGAAGCATGTGCATTTGGTAAACAACATAGAGATGAATTTCCTATTGTTAAAGATAGGAAACAAAGGGATACACTTGAACTTGTACACACTGATTTATGTGGCCCTATGCAGACACGATCGTTAGGTGGGGCCTACTATTTTCTAATCTTTGTTGATGATTGTATAAGATGCACATGGGTGTATTTTCTTAGACAGAAGAGTCGTTCCTTTGAGTATTTCAAGCAGTTCAGGAACATGATTGAAAAGCAGATACGAAAGTTCATTAGGTTTCTTCGATCAGGTCAAGGCAGAGAATTCAAGAAAGGGGATTTCATCAAATACTGCAAAGAGGATGGGATACAACAGAAGTTTACAACACCTTACACTCCTCAGTAGAATGGAGTAGCTGAGAGGAAAAACATAACACTGGTGGAGTGTGCTCGCAGTATGTTGAAATATAAGAATCTAACTAATGGTTTTTGGGCAGAAGCTGTCAATACTACAGTGTATTTGAAGAAAAGGAATCCCAATAAAAGTCTTGATTATAAAACTCCTTTTGAAGTGTTTTTTGGCTTCAAGCTTGCAATAAGTCACCTTAGAGTATTTGGTTGTAAAGATTTTGTGCATGTTCGCAAAGAAAAGAAGAAGAAGTTAGATTCAAAGGCCATTAAATGTACTTTCATTGGATACTGCAGTGAGAATAAGGCTTATAAGTTGTTTGATCCTTCTACTCATAAGGTGTTTGTTAGTAGAGACGTAGTATTCCATGAACAAGTTGATGATGGAAATCTTGTTCAAGATAATGAAGAATGGCATGTACCATTACTTTCAGATGAGGATGTTGAAACATGGATCAGTCAACAACAACAACAGCAGCAACAACAACAACAACAACAACAGTAGCAACAACAACAAGATAAAGAGGGGGAAATTGAGTTCAGTCCACAAAGAGAAGAACATAGCAGAATAGTTGACACCCCACCACTCAGGAGATCTAGCAGGTTGAAACATTTACCATCTCGGTATAGGGATTATGCACTCATGACTGGTATGTTAAACATTGCAAAACCTTCTAATTTTCATGAAGCTAGTAAGAGTTGTGAATGGAAGGAAGCAATGAAGGAGCAATATGAATCTATTATCAAGAATAATACTTGGGATCTAGTAAATATTCCTCATGGTAAACAACCCATAGGTTGCAGATGGTTATTTAAGTTGAAATTTAAAGCAGATGGGTCTATTGATAAGTATAAAGCAAGGTTGGTTGCAAAGGGGTATTCCCAGAAAGAAGGTATTGACTTTGAGGAAAAATTTGCTCTTGTTGCAAAACTAAATACTATTAGATTGATTATTGCTTTAGCCACTAAGCATCATTGGAAAATACATCAATTAGATGTTAAATCAACTTTCTTAAATGGTGATTTAAAAGAAGAAGTATACTTAGTACATCCTGAGGGGTTTGTTAAGAAGGGAGAAGAGCATTTAGTCTGTAGACTAAAGAAAGCTTTATATGGTTTAAAACAGGCTCCTGGATCTTGGTACGACAAAATTGATTCATTTTTCCTCATGCATGGTTATAAATGGAGCAAAAATGATCCTAATTTGTATATTGTGTTTAATGATGAGGGGCAGATAGTGTTGATTTCCTTCTATGTAGATGATCTGATCATGACAGGCGATGCATACAAACTCATTGAAGAAACCAAGCAGTAGTTATCACAAAAATTTGAGATGAAGAACCTTGGAGAAATGCATTACTGTTTGGGTCTAGAAGTTTGGAGAAATTCAAGCCAAACTTTCTTGTCCCAGGGTAAGTATGCTAAGATTTTGTTGACTAAATTTAAAATGGATGAGTGCAACGCTGCATTTGTGCCTTGACAGTAGAACATCAAACTTCAGGTGAATGATGGTTCGAAATATGCAGATGCAACATTGTACAGACAATTGGTTGGTAGTCTTATCTATTTGACTACAACGAGACTAGATCTAGCTTATGCTGTGAGTGTTTTGAGTCAGTTCATGACTCAACCCCATGAGAACCATTGGCTTACAGTGAAAGGAGTACTGAGGTATCTGCAAGGAACTTCAGACTTTGGCATTTTGTATTCTGACTCATTTGATGTTAGCTTGACAAGTTATATAGAATCTGATTGGGCCGAAATTTAGATGATATAAGATCAATTACAGGTTATGCCTTTAGCATTGGACCCGGGGCTATCTCTTGGTGCAGCAATAAGCAACATATTGTAGCCTTATCCTCAGCATAAGCAGAATATCAAGCTATGTGTGCAGTAGCATGTGAGGCAGTTTGGTTGTGCATACTTCTCCAACATGCAGGGGAAGAACAGACAGAAGCTACGGTTATCAATTGCGATAATCAAAGTTCCATCAAATTGGCTTACAATCATGTGTTTCATAAAAACACTAAGCACATAGACACTCAATTTCATTTTGTTAGGGAAAAGATTTAGTCCAAAGAAATTTGTGTCGAATATTGTAATTCTTGTGATAATATGGCTTATATATTTACTAAGCCTCTGGGAAGACTAAAGTTTGAGTAGTTTAGGGACATATTAGGTGTGTTTAAGAACCTTTTCTCCATTAAGGGGGGAGTGTTAGAATTAATGGAGAATAGGCTCTTCTTGTTATGTAGTTGTGATTTTCTTTTTCATAGTTATTCAGTGCCTATTCTTCACGGATATGATTTGTTGTCCCTAACAAATTGTATCTATTTAATATTAGAGATTAATGTGAAGCCTATGCGGCGTTTTGTTTGAGGTAGCTCCTGGTGATCCGCACCTGTGAGCTCCTCTTGTGTTGGTTTGTCATTTCATGTCTTCCCTGTGCTACTCTTGACAACACTCCTGTAGTAATTCTGTAGCAGTCCTGTAGCAATGTGCTTTTGAGATCTTCCTTGCCAAAATTTACTCCAAATTCATTATAGAAGTAGATTTATAACCTATAAATGCTCTCAGACCACTTTGGTTGAGTTGAGGCTTGGTTAGGTCTCCATTTAGCTCTTACACCGAGCTACACATTCCAAAGTGTTCACTAAAGGAGGGATCTACAAGGAGTGGTACAATTGACACCAACGTTTTGAAACCTGTCTACTTTTTAGTTGAAGTGGCAGAATGGCTTTCAAGATCAATTATGGAGATTTTTTTTTTATAAATTCCATGCTTGAAATGGTGAAAGAAAATGAACTAGATTGTTGTGCATAACTTCCATGCAACTAGTATATCCTTACGTTGATTATTTCTTAATTTGTTTAAACTATTTGTTGGACTCTCTTAGTGGCGAGATAATTTTCCAAATATTTCTCTGCACCTTTAGGAGGAATAGCTAGTTTACATGATTTTGAATCATTTAGTGGTAAGTTATTACCAAAATGCCTAGTGCCCATGATTGATTGAGTTATTACCAAAATGCCTCGTGACCAAGATTGATTGAATTAATTAGTGGCCCGTTATTACCAAAATGCCTATGACAAGGATTGAATCTTGAAGCGTTGACACAATGCGGTAAGTGTCGAATGGAATGGTGCTCCGTGAAGCATTGAAACACTGTGGTTGGTATTGAGTGGAAATGTACCCCTCAGACATCTTGAAATTTTTTGGTGCACGTTGAATAATGATACCCGATGAAAAAATTGTGGTTGGTGTTGAATAAAAATGAGCCCTTTAGATGCATTGAAAAATTGGGGTAAACAAAAGAAAAACAAAAATATAGATTATGAGAGGAGAACAGAAGTAATAGATATAGAATCTCCAGTCATCTCTATTTGGACCAGATCTTATCTTAGATAGTCCTAAGCTTAACTTTCCATAAGGAATTTAGAATACAGGGTACTTGGACCATAGATCGAATTATGTTAGATAACCCTAAGCTTAAAAATTAATTTGCACATAATTTAGACTCCGGTCAAATTGATCAGTGTTTGGTTTTGAAATTCTAGACCTGCTCTCTTTATACCAACAACCCAACCAGACCACGCCACGTTTTTGAGAGCCCTGATCCCAAACTGGTTAACTTATTTGCAATCCCGATCTGGTAATAATACAAGTTTGCAGCAAGTGTTGGCTGGAATTGTTCTGTGTGACCAGTACATCTGTTTGTCATCGTCACCGCTTAATGCATTCTTCAACAGCATGGGATCATGTTACAATAAATCCTCCTTTATATTTGATGTTAGAGAAAAGGCAGCTAGAATGTCTCTAAACTCTTTGCAGAGCCAGCTTATTAAGGACCTGAAAGGTATGGATATCAAAATTGACAGTACTGCCCAGGTTGTAGGGATACTTAAAAGGCATCTCTCATCTTGTCACGCTCTTATCGTTCTAGACGATGCAGATGGTGCCAATCAGCTGGATGTGCTATTGCCAATTAAGCATATCCTTAGTCCCCAAAGCTTGATTTTGGTTACCTCCAGGGAAAAGCATGTCCTCAAAAGCTCAGGAGTGTTAGGGTCGTCAATTTATAATTTAGGGGGTGCTGAATACACGACACTCCAAAGAACTCTTCTGCTCATATGCCTTTTATCACCCACTCCCACCACCAGAATTTGAAGATCTGGTAGATCTGTTTATAAAGGTGTGTGATGGCTTGTCATTATCATTGAAGGTATTCGGAGCGCTTGTTTGCGGAAGAAATGAAAGAAGGTGTTGGAAGGAACTATTGGATCAAATTCACAAGACATTACCTGTGGAAATACAGCAAAGGCTTAGAATCAGTTATGACAAACTCCATGAGGAGGATCAACCACTATTCTTAGATATTGCTTGTTATTTCATAGGAGAAAACAGAGATTTGGCTATAAAATTATGGGGTGTGGTGGGACTTCAAAATCTAGAAGACAAGTGTCTACTGGAAGTGGATCATGGAAATAAGATAAAACTAATAAAAATGCATGATCACATGAGAGATCTAGGAAGAAATATTGGGTAGGAAGTATCCATGCCCTTCCCTCTTTGGTCTTACACGACCAACACCATTGATGACTGGTTGGAGCCATTGATGACTGGTTGGAGCAATCGTCATCTGTAAGTGCTTCGATCTGTTAAAACCTTTGTCTTTGGCTTTAAAATGAACTTTTCGTTTAGATCTGTGTGATTCTTACTTTTGATCAATTAGCAGGTAACAACTGAAGTTCACGGAATCAAGACGATTAATCAAGCATATCGTTTTTCCGATTCGCTCATCACGAGGAGTTCAGAAATGTCATGGTATAGAAGATGGAGTGATGAGGTATTGGGGAACTGTTTGAGGCATCTATTCAATAATTTCGGCCGTGGTGGTATTCTGAATTTGCAACTTGTTACAACTGAAGCTGGTTATTTAGAAAACATAATGACTAGAGCACGGTCACCAAATCTCATATGGCTCCGATGGTACATTTGCCCCAATCTTCAAACCCTGACTTCTCATTCTTGTTCAGAATTGAGGCACATAAGAGAGTTTAGTGGTTTGGGAAAGCTTGAGTTTCTCGACATCATCCAATGTGATAAAGTGAAAGCCCTGCCGAGTTTTGAAACCTTGATATCTTTAAAGCAGTTGTGACGAGATAAAGAGCATAGAAGGGTTGGGAAGCTCACAAAGCTCAAAGAACTACGTGTTCGTAAATGTCATGAGATACAAGAGCTTTATATTGCAGAAGTTTTAATGTGTGGAACATGTAGTGTCATTGAAGAAGCATTATATTGCAGGGTGTCCCAAATTAAAGTGGGTTAGAGGAGTGTTGGAGCAGTTGCAGCTACGACTCAATCAAGGATTTAATATTGAAAACAAAGATGGCAAAGATTACTAATTTAGCAATGATTTATTGGCAGGGGATTTCACTGAATTTTTTTTGCATAGAGCCTCAACTCTAACTGGCAATGGCCACATCCATTTGAAAAAAGCAACTTTTAATGGCCAGGTCTAATATTGATTATATTTCATGCAGATTGTTATGGATTATATTTTAATATTATTT